>ML685906.1:2245690-2300905 GCA_007922175.1 Pelusios castaneus
ATCTATCTATCTATCTATCTATCTATCTATCTATCTATCTATCTATCGTCATTATGTGTTGTCTTAACCTATATGAGTACACAGGAACACTAATAGCAAAGGAATGACTATATTAAATTCAAAAACCTATATTAATGCAATGCAAAACTGTAAGTTTTGTGCTGGTTTAAAAGTTCAGCCTCCATGTACAAACAAGCATTTCCTCCCTCCCTATAGCTCAACTAAATCAATCTTCTGAATGGAATGTTCTCAAAATTTTTCCAGCAACAAGAAGAATCGCCTTTTAGCAGTGATCATGTATGGAAAGCTTCAAAAACAGGTCATTTGAGAAAGCTTTAAACAGGTGAGAGCAAGGGGTTATTAATGCTGCTTTCTTAGCTATAGCGTTCATGGTAAAATGCTCTCATAACTGTTGGTGTATAGTAATGTGGACAGTTCCTTATCTCAGGAACTGACTGCCCGCAGGAAAGTTGGTGGTCAGCTGAATTCTAGTTACTACAGCAACACCATGTTATGTTTCCCAGGCAACCAAGATCCTTAAAGTCTTGTGGCAATTGGCAAGCAGAAGAATTTTGGAAAACTCAAAATCTGTTTTTCAGTTCCTTGAAGTAGGAACGTCATTTGATACAGAGAGGGGTGATCAGTCTATCAGAAAAGAATAATGAGAGTGAGTACTGAAAACTGTGTTTTTTAATAAAGTGGACTGCTTACCCTATGTCAGGTATAGTACAATCTTATTCCTCAATTCTAGTTCAATTCATTTCTGTAATATCCTGTTTGGTGTAGTGTAAAGGAATTAATATTTTGTACGTTTTTATTTATAGCTTTTATGACTAATTTTATATCGCAAGTTATGCATAAACTTCTGTAACTAAATTTTGATTATTTTTTAATCCTTTATTATATTTAGTAAATATTTAAGATCAGTTTTTGGAGAAAAATGTATGTATTTTAAGATTTGCATGAACAACAGATGGTCAAATCTTGCAAACTGTATTCAATCCTTACTCAAACGATTGACTGCAGTTGGAATTTTGTCTATCTGAGTGAGGACTGCAAGATTTAGTCCCAGATTAAATTGCTGTGAACTTGCTGTTGTTCCATGCAGATCTCTAATTCAAGAGGATGGGAATGGTGCGTGCATATCAATTACTTGTTTAGTCCTTAGTCCCAAGGTAAGTGTGAGGGCAGAATTCAGTTTATATTTAGTAGAATGTGCTATTGCTTCTGGCATTGACCTATTAATTCATTCATCAATGCTGGCCTTTCTTATGTCTGATAGGAGAAAAAAAGTGACTGGCCAAATTTTCCAAGCAGAAATCAGCCTCCTTTTGCCTGGGGCAATTCTTCATCATCTATCTCATTTAGTGCTACAATCACAGTGTTCATTTTCTCTGCAACCACACATAGAAAATATATATCAAGAGTTTCAGTCATTGGAGTTGGAAAGACTCACCAGGACCCAAGACGAATGAGAAAGCTTGAAGCTTGGATCATAAATGTGATGTTGCCATTGTTCCCCTGTAGGCTTGCTTCACACCCCAACAAAGGTAAGCCATAAGTTCTGTTTCCTCAAACTGGATCTCAGTGGATGATCTTGCCAGTCAAGATGCCATCACTTCAAACAGATTGTTTGAAGGTAACCAATGTCCAATTTTGCTGGGAAAGTGGATGAGAGTTGCCAGCATCTTTTAATAATGCTACCTCATAACAAACTCTATAGGGGCAAATTCTGGAGAAGACATGCAGCCATGTATCTGGGATGAACCTAATATAGCCTGTTATTATAATAGAAAGTTGAGTATCCAAAGTAATACGGTAGGATGACTGGTTGTGGCCATGGACATAATACAGCAGCAATAGAAGCAAAGCACCAGAAGACATGTGCAGGCATGTAAGCATTGCAGCTTTTTGTGCTGATGCTGAATAAGAATGGACTATGCTTATTGCAGGAGGGGGTGGGTAAGGTTCTGTAGCCTGCATTGTGCAGGAGATCAGACTAGATGATCATACTGGTTCCTTCTGACCTTAGAGTCTATGGGTATGTCTACATTGGAGGCTCTGTTAAGTCAACTTAAAATTGACCTTGTTAAGTCAACTTAGAGAGTCCACTGTCAACTATCTGCAGCCACACTGGCAGGTGCTAGGTCAACGGAGGAGTGGTGCATTGTGGGTAGCCCTGAGAGGGGGCCTGGAGGCCAATTAGGTTGACTTAAGGGCTGGCCTGGAAGCCAATTAGGTTGACTTAAGGGTTTTTCCCATCTACACTTGCTTAGGTTGACTTAATAAGGTTGACTTAAGCATTAAGTCGACCTTAAGAGGTGGTGTTATTAAGTCAACTTAAGGAAGCATTTAAGTTGACTTAATACATGCCCAATGTGGATGCAGGAGTCTGTTGGTCAGCTTAACCTTCCTTAGGTTGACCTAAGGCTCCAGTGTAGACGTACCCCATGAGTCTATGATATGTCCTTTACCCACTTCCATCAGAACAGACAGTCCTGAAGTTAATGTATGTACTCCACCTCCATCCCTCTTCCTAGAGTCTGACTTTGTTGGCAATACAAAAAGCAATAAACCTGGCCTAAACTTCCTCTCAAGCTTGTCTGTTCTTAGGATTTGCCTCCAGACTCTCTTATTAGGACCAAGTAAACCCATCTGTCAGCACAACTCAGTATAAATTTTCTAAGATGCACCCTTAGAGTTTGCCAGCTTCTCCCACAAGCAGACTTCTTGTCCCTCCTGCAATGCAGCCTGGATAGAGGTGCAGGGCCACAATGGTCCCTGTTCCCTCTCTTTTTCTCCTGAGACAAGGGAAGGACAGCTCAGAACATCAGATGCAGGTTCCCTTTCTTCTCCCTTGTCACTCTAAATCCCTGGCACCTTGAGGCTCAAGAGGGAAGAGCCACCACTGGGTATTTTCATAACCTGATTGTTGGGAGGAAGGAAGAAAGAGAGAATTTCTCTTCTCCGATATCACCAGGAGGATCGAAAGAAAGCAGGCCTTATCTTCCCCTCCCCTAAATGGAATATGAATCAGGAGTACTGAAGCCCAGGCCTCTCTGCCCCATGGGCTATGAAATGAACTGTGCCTCTTAGAGAATCTCAGCCTATGTGAAAAACATTCCCATGTATGCATTTCAAAATTGTGAAAGATTAGAAGAAATGTCATTTCTTTTATAGGAATGATTTTTATCTTCTATTATCAACAATATCATAAACTTTAAATAAATGTGAGTAATATCAAGAAAAAGTTCAGTTAAAAATGTAAAAATTAAAACTATGGAAATTTTCTGTTCAGAAAAGAGATATAAATATTCAGGTACCTTCTCAATTTATTAGCTATTCAATAAATGTAGAAGTCTAAAAACCTCACTGCCCACTCAAAAAAGCACTACCACCATCACTACTGCCCTGTCTTCATGGCCCTGCCTGCCATCCATTACATTTATAGCATTACTGCCACTTCATGCTTTTTAGAAACACTGAGTATAAATGACATTGCAAAATACTCTTCATGATAAATAAGCGCTCTACTAACCAGAGTGATGAAAGAGGTACTTTGAGGACTACACGCCATATATAGAATGGAATGGATAGAAGGCGCAGTCTCCAACTTGCATCAGACAGCTAAAGGTATAGTGGGGTTAACAGTCCACATAGGGAGCATGGATAAGGTAGGGTAAGCTTGCCTTCAGTAGAATGAAATGAGTAGTTACCGTTTGTAGGGAGGGGTGGAAAGGAGAAATTTTGTACTATCCCCAAACTGTAAAAAATCACCTTAGCCTTAAACCAGGGGTTAAAGTAAGGGGGAACGCACCGGAACGCAGTTCCGGGGCCCCTAAAAATAGAAAAATCCAGCAGAATGCATGTTCCGCCTTGCCCTAGCTCCTGGCAGGTCCTATGCCCCACCGTTGTTAATCACAATATTTATTGTGTTATGCAGTGTTTGCTAGTTTGTGACAATAATTGCTATAGACATAAACGCCATATAAAATTATAAATAATTTTATGGAGCGATAACCAATGCATGTGGTACTGAGAAGTGGTTGCAAATGCTTACCTGGGCTGGGGCTCACACATGCATGAAGGGGGCTCAGACAACACAGGAAGGGGGCCCTGAGATTAGGACGGTTCCGGGGCCCATCAAATTATACTTTAACCACTGCCTTAAACAGCAAAGCTACATACCAAGATTAAGAAAATTAAGGCTGCTGCTCCTTACCACGCATCTGTGCTTAGTAAAGCAACTGTTGAAAGTACAAGAGTTTCATTAAATGGTTGGTTGCTTTACTGTCCTTGCGGTGATTCACTGCATCCCAAGAGCAGCAAAGTTTCTGTCAGAACAACTTTGGTATGTTCACGCACACAGAGTACACCATGTTTGTACCAGTGCATCCTGGGATTCCTGAAAACCCTACCCTAACTTGCCCAGTTAGTATGAACAGAGGCCTCTGGGGAAATTTCTAGCTGCTCATTCCCACCTAGTAAAATATTCTGGGTTCTGAAGACCTTTGGAGGGAGTTTTCTGTAAGTATTCCTGGATTCCTCACAACTATTTAGTATATATTGCTATTGCTAGCATGTATCCCAAGCTGCTCCACACCATGAAAGAGCACTGCTTTCTCTTTACAGTGGCAACTGATTTCCTAAGAGAATGGATGGCATGGGAAGTTCACGAGTACTGGGATTATGAAATGGAAAATGATCGAATTCATGGGTAGGCCTAAGGGTCTCAAGATTGCAATGATAGGATGCAGTAAATGGGACAAAGCCTAGTACACTGCACAGAATGACATTAATATACACGTTACCCACTCTCTGAAAGACCATACCACCAATCCACTCAGCGTTGACATTATGTGGTTCTGTAATTTGTCATAACTGAAAACTTTTCCTTATCTTCTACTGTCACTGTTCAGAGCCTGGCCCAGCATTACAACAGGCGTCTACATGGAAGAAAGCTCCTTTCACTGCAAACAAGATTTGTTTTGTGGAGGCTGGCTACAAATATGGACTACCCCTCACTGGCACACCTTTGATATTGACAAGTCTGTTGGTTAAGCTAATGTTCTACAGGTGTTTGTGGCAATCAAAAAACCACCATTAGAAATATACCTGGAGTTTGCGAGTAACTTGGGCTTCTCAAGCTATGATGGAGCTATGAATAGAACCTATTTCCTCATTCTTGGCCCTTCACAGGCAACACAGGTTTATACCAAGTGGCTATGTTACTACTCCATTGTGATTCTGGTAGGCCACAGAAGTCAGTGTCAGCATTGTCGCATTAACTGGCTTGTCAAAGTACATGATGCACAGATTTTGAAGAATTCAAGTTAGTATAAGAAGGGATAAAATGGGAACTCTCCCACCAGACATCAAAGATGTCTATTCCTCTATTCCTAAAACAATTTTTGAACAATTCTGCCTATCCTTTACTTCCTTTACTAATGCAACCTTACCAAGATTATATGAGACAGATACTTCTCATCTTCACCTACCATCTCATCAAGAGTCAAAATGATTGAATGTGCCTTTGGAAGGTTGAAGACAAGGTCAACCAAGGGAACAGACAAGGTAATGGCAGATTCTAAGCAGACACTTCAGTGGTTAATATTTCCTTGTTATTTAAGAGTGCCTTTCAGCATAGTCTGAGACTACCCTGATGCATTCTAAGCTGTTCAGAGCTGCCACCTTGGCATAGTCATGTCAGCTTTAATAGGACCTGGGTAGGATGCTTTCCTGCATAATCTGTTTGCAAAATTGAAGGAGAAAGATTCATGCAATGACAGCAGGAGAATGGAGGAAGATTAAATCTAAGATTAAATTTTATCTGTGTTCAATATCTGTTCTTACCCTGCTTGCCAACAGCGGTGTGCTTGTTACACTATTAGCTTTTTATTGCTTGGTTTAGTGATGACACTTGTAGAATTTAGTACAATTACTTGGGTTTGGATTTCTTAAATGTTTATTTCTCTTATTTTAAACTTTATTGAAATTCAAGTGCCATATGGAGTAGCCCAGTGGGAGCAGAATCTTCTAATATTTCTCCTCTGACCAGTCTACTTCTGCTATCTCCTGTTCTTTGGATTCCCAAGCTTCAAGTAAACATACCATTCCACCCAAGTGTATTCAGTAAAACAAAGAATAGATACATTGCAATTAAAAAAAAAAACCCACAACACATTCAGGAAGGATTCCTACTCTCCTGCTATGTCTTGGCTCCTTCCCCCTTGCCTCAATGTCTTCTGCCTGCAGTTCATCCTGCTCCACAATACTATCTTCCTCACAGTCAGCGCCAACCACATCCTATTTGCTAAACAAATGTCAATACAATGGGCCAAGCTCTCTTGGCTGCTTGTGCTCCAAGCCAGAGCTCAGCTCCTTATCAAAAGGGTGGTTGATTCAAAAGGCTCCAACACATGATCACTGTGCTGGGCCCCATAGTACTCAATCTCCAACTCTGATCTTTTCCCAGCATTGTGCTCAGTGTCGAATCCTGTATGCCTTCACAACTTCCTGAGGCAGACCCAGTGATTTCTACCTTGATAAATGAAATCATAGATGGAGCCTTCAGCCTCCTCATAGAAGCCTGCAGTTCACTCAAATGTTTTCACTGGAGCTGACATTGCAGGGTGATTATGGGTGGGTAGGTCACATACAAGGGCTCAGCACTGTCAAAGCAATAAACTCAGTTGCAAGCAGGGCCAGATTAACCCTCCTGAGGACCCCTAGGCTTCGAGCCTCTGTGCACCTGCTCCCCCACCCGCCACCACCTCTCCACTGAAGCAGTCTGGAGGACGCAGACAGCTACCCAGTGCCCAACTGGGGTGACACCCAGACTAGGGATGGAGTGGGTCATGGCACAGCTAGGGCAGGTTGAGCTAGCAGACACTCCACAGACTCCAGCAGGCAGTGCAGGCCCCTGTGCAGCTAGCCACGGGGACAACGGGAGGTGAGGTTGGTGCTCAGGGGTGCTGGTGCTGAGTCTGGGACTTTCAGGCTGGCCTGGAGGTGAGGGTGGTCCAGCACCAGGGATTAAGGACACTGTGTGGGGCTTGAAGTGCTCTGGATCTGAGTCAGACTGACCAACCCAGCCTGGCAGCAGGCCAGGCCAGGCCTGGGGCCCAGGCCAGATTTATTTAGCCTGGGGCCCTGGACCGCAGCTCCTAAAGCCCCTGCCTTAATCTGACCCTGGATGCAAGCTATTGTTGCCTGTAGTAAATGCAATTGTCTGTAGTAAGTACAAGGTGAGGGACTTGCTACAGAGACAGAATTACCTTATGAGATGTCTCATGGAGTGGAAACAAAGCTCTGACAGAAAAACGTAACACAAGATGGAGTTACAAATTCAGCTAAATTATAAAATTTCATCTAAAATACTAGAGCTACCATTCTTCCTTCTATACTGGGGAGAAAGAACCCAGTTCAGCTGGTTCTCAGTGAGACTTTTTTTTTTTCTTGCGGGCAGGGACAATCAGTGAAACAAGTACTTGTAAAATGACTAAGATAGGTTGTGTGTGTGAACATGAAGGACTGTAGAGGTGTAACAAATGCAAATCATTTCAAACTATTATTTTTCCAAAAATCTTTTGCCTAAGTAATGTTGATGTAACCTTACACACCCTGTAACAATTTTCCCTGTCTTTTCTAGTTTGGATCACTGATGGTTATGTTATGTCCATTGCTCTGGGACTTTAACCTGACCTTGAGCAGTTGCAGCTCCTTAAAGATTACTTAAGCAATTCTGTAATTTGTGAAAGAATGAAAACAGTCTTATTTCTAAGAACAAAAGACCAGAACATATTTCAACTATATAATTCCACTCTACCTCTACTGAAAGAGGCACTAACTATCATCTAATGGGATTTCTTGTTTTATTTTATGTTACGTAGATACTTGTGTAATAGGCAGGCCTGCCGACCAGAGATGGGGGAGTAAGGAAGAGGGCAATCCCAGAGGCCTGGACAGATGGGAGGATAAATATCTATCTTCCTTTCCTCCACACCCTTTCTTCCCCCAAGGACATCAGGGCCTGCACTCTCTGCCCCTCCTCTGAGCTGATCTTATTTATTATGTGCCATGCAGGTTCCTGGGTAGCTGAGGAGCTGCTGTCTGCTACTCATCTTCCTGGGTTCATCAGTCATCTCCCTAGCAAATCCAAAGGACCCAGAAAGCTGAGTAACAGATACCACCTCCTTAGCTTCCCAGGAACCTGAATGGCACATAAGTTAAAACATCTGGGGGAAGCCCACTCAGACCTTAACCCTCTCTTTTGGGGGGCCAGGGGGTGAGAGAACTGATTATTCTGCCCAGGGGCCTGGAGTTGCTGTTCCTGGGACTGGTAAAAGAACCTGGATTGAGTCAGGGGCATAGCCAGCCCTTGCTTTCTGGCTAGGCTCCTGACTCTCCAGGGTGGGCCCAGCGAGTCCTGCTTCAGGTCATGTGACTGGAAGCTTTCTGCAGATGCTCCAGTTGCTTAGCAACTGGAACATGAGGCAGGCACGGGAGCGGCAGCCCAGGCCCTGCCGCAGAAAGGCCGCAGCAGCTGCTCGGGGCTGGAGTTGTGGGCGGAGAGCATCCCACGCCCATCTGCCCGCACCACTGCCACTCACAGCCGCAGGCACCTGCTGCTGCTGGGCACTGTGGAGGGTGGGAGTGGGCGGCCTGCTGACCAGCCAGGTGGGCATGTGCCTCACCATGCACCTGGACTGAGCCATTGAACTGTCAAACAGTAACCAAAAGTCTTTACTATCAATTTATAGTGGATTCAAACTCATCCCCTAGGAGTAGGAGATTCTCTCACTCATCCAATTTCAGAGTTAGCCACCAATCTGTCTTGTCAAAAAGTTTTGCTCCTTGTGCTGGGGCACCTACATGCAACAGATTGTTCTTTACAATTCAGGAAAATTATATAAAGAAACTTTGTGTTTGTCTGTTTTAATTGAGCTTTCAGAGGTCATGAGCCAAATTCTTGGCTTGTGCAGCACTACTGATACAAATGGAGTTACAATGGCAGAGAATTTGAGCTAGTGTTTTAAATGTGAATTTCCTTAGCCATTTGTTTCAAATTCTTTTTTCTTTATCAGGTCAGCAAACTAATAGATTTCAATAGAGACATAGTAGGCACTAGTTCTGGAAGCACTACTTCCAAATGCAGCGGACAAAACAGTGTTCACTGAAAGATACAGAGAACCAACTCATGTAACTGCAGAGTGGACTACCTATTGTATAAATACAGAGCCCTGTGTAGACTGGTGCAAAAACAACACAGGGATGATAGGCACCATTTTCACAAGTTCTCTCTGAACTTGTATAAACATAAGCATAATTGTATTCCCATTCCCCATGGGATCACTCCATGTTGTGGTTTATTTGCTTTTTGATGTGCCCTACATCATTGCCTTCTTTCAAAGAGCTGAGTCAGTAGTTGTTTTCTTAACAGCAATTGTGCTCTAAAGAAGAACCCGGAGATCTTTCATTGCATAGAAGGTCATTATGTAATAGATAATAATGTTAAAGGAAAAAACCTACATCAACTGGTGGTATAATTCCTAAGGGAAAAAGGAGGTTAGCTGAACAATCAGAAAACTGGCTTGCTTTATGGTGTTTACACTGCTGCTTGCTAATGGAACACCATAAAGAAAGCAAAAGGGCTCTTATGCCATTGAGTACGTTATCATGGGAAGCTTCTGAGTGTGCCTTTTTTATTTGCAGCAGTCAGGTTAATGAGCTCACCAGCCCACTTGATGTTGAGGACTTTGTAACAAAGCAATCTCTCATTAAATACTGCCTGGCACCACTCTCTTGAAGCAAAGGGACATTCAGATTATTGAATGCCTTTGTATTCCTCATTCCTACCAGGCTAGAGAGTCCAGCAGTGGCATCAGCCCCACACACTTACTGGCAGGCGTCCAGTCATACGCCTGCCCTCTTCAAACTGCATGGGCATTTGCCAATCTAAGCAGCCCTGGTAGGCAAACAAGCATGGCACACGACTGCTTTGGCTGATAGCCAAATGTGCAGCTGAACAATCTAACTTGTTTCTTCTGTACAGGGAAACACATTCTTCCCTATTCTCTCCTATTCAACTGATTTACATGTAAAAGTTTTGTTATGATACAAAGGAATGTGCATTTATCTACATTCTCTTTCTATTTTAACACCTTTTTAGTCTCAGTAGTCCAGGTCATGAATTCATCTGTGGTTTTATTTAAATACCTACAGGCTGACAGTTTCTTCAATGAAATGACCCCAGAGTGTTATCAGCTAGCTAGCAGGTGCGTCTCTTTATTCAGAATCTTGCAAGCAACAGTGCATCCTGGGTAAAGAGCTATCTATGTATGATCCAGCTTTTCTCTACATTACTCATGAGATTTAATGGTTCACTGTCACGAAAGAGCTTACAAAGGTGTGTGGTTTTGTTTTGTTAAGTTAGCTTTCCATTGGGCATTGTACTTGGAGGCATATTGACCAAAACAAAAACTAAAAACAAACCCCAGTCAAACAAGTGTAAATATTTTTAATGCCTCCTCTCATTAAGAAAAAAATGTCTTGACCTTTAGACAGTTGATCATTTTTAATTTTGAGCTACTGAACAAGTGAAAATATATACAAGACAGCTAGTCAGCATTAAGTAATATCTTTATCCTATGAATATACAGTGCTTTTTTTCTAAAAAAAAAGGTACCGGAACTCCTATTGATGTCCGTCGTGTCATAAAGAAATAACACTGAAAATAGTGCAGTAAACAGTAAATTTTTGAATCTATCAAAGAAATAAAAATACAAGGTAAAAACTGTTAAGTTTTATTAACTATGCAGGCCGCTAATATACTGAAAGACAACCTGTGAGGTCTTACAGCAGGGGTCCTCAAACTTTTTAAACAGGGGGCCAGTTCACGGTCCCTCAGACTGTTGGGGGGCCGTATTATAATTAGAAAAAAACGTGAATGTGTAGCTATCACGTCTGCTGCTGGCCTGTGTTTCTGGGTACTGGGTGGCAGGCAGTAATGCATCCACACACTTTTTGTTGGTGCTGTGGGCTCCGGCCAGGCCCAGAGTGTGGGACTGACCGATGTTAGCCTGCTGGCCTGCTGTTGTGTACGCAACTAGTAGCCAATGTTCCCTCTAGGTTTGGTGGCTTGTGTGCAAAATTTTCAAGCCGTGTGAAAAACTTTTTCAAAATAAATTTTTGGGGAAAATTCACAAGACAGAAATTATAGGCATTAATTGAAGATAAAGTGATTGTAAATAGAATTAATTAATTAATTGTGTTTAATTAATTTAATTGGAATGAATTTGGAATTGAAATCTAATTTTAAGAAAGGTTTTTATTTAAAATTAATTTTTAAAAAGTTTTAAAAAAGAAGGGAGAGAAAGAAAAAAGAGAAGGAAGGAGGAGAAAAAGAAAAAAAGGAAAGGAAGGAAAGGAAGAAAGAAGAGAAAGGAAGGCAGGGAAGAGAAAGGAAGGCAGGGGAGAGGAAGAAAAGAAGAGAAAGGAAGGCAGGGAAGAGGAAGGAAGGCAGGGGAGAGGAAGACAAAGAAGAGGGGAAAAAAAGGAAAGGAAGGAAAGGAAGAGGAAGAGAAAAAAGAGAAAGGAAGCAGCCCCGGGGGTCTGGAGGGGGCGGTGGGGGCTGCCGGCCTGCGCGGGGGTCCCTCCTTGTCCCCACCCCCACCCCTCTAACCCGGGCCGTCTCCTTGTCCCCACCCCCACCCCACTCCAGGCCTCCCACCCGCCCCCTTACCTGGCCGGAGGCTGGGAACTACAGGGACGGCCGGCAGAGCTGCTTGCCGGCCAGGCCGCTCCCGCCCTGAGCACGCTGTATCTGCGCATGCTCAGGGCGGGAGATTTAAATCTCCCCAGCCCGGCCGCAGCCTGCACAGCTGGGAGGGAGCACCGGCGGGGACCGAACGCGGCCCCGGCAGGGCAGACAGACCCCGGCAACGGAGCCTGATCCTGGCCCCGTGCCGGGAGGCCGACGCTGTCGGGAGGTGCCGGAACGCCGTTCCGGTGCGTTCCGCCAGAAAAAAAGCACTGTGAATATATGGAGTGGTGGCACTAACAGAGAGAGAGATGTTATTAGAAATACAGAAAGAAGCATCATGTTTGCTGATTACATTCATGACGCATTCCTAGTCAGTCAATTTATAATGTTGAAGGATTTTAACGACCATTTAGTCTCATGGGAACTATCTAGACTGAATTTTTGAAGCAAAGATTAAATAAAGTCAATGAGCAGATATAGCTGATTTTAGGCAAAAGTAATACTCTAACACTTCTGAATTATGTCATGCAATATTAGGATGTGATTCTCCAGATAATATGGACTCTCAGGACCACATCCTTTCTTCCTCCATTGAGAATGAAGGCAGCAACCATCCTCCCTTTTCCCTCGCCACCACCAGTGTTTTCTGAAGAGTGGGATTGGAGGAAAAGGGAAACTGCTTTTCAAGGTATTCTCTCCCCGTAAGCCCAAAAAATGGTAAGTAAATGCTGATCTTTGTCAGCATTCACGTAATGATGTATTCAACACCACCATTCGGGAAGGCTCCGCACCACTGAGAGGAGACTCCAGGATGAGGAAAGCTGGGAACTAGTGTCTGGGCACAGGTTTTGCATGTATCTTTGGGAATTTTTTGGATGCTGAACTACACTGCTTCCTCAGCTATATGAGTGGTGGTTTAGGTGATAGGTGAATCATATCTGCACAAGCACCCCAGGAAGAATTCAAAACAAAAACAGATTTTTATCCCCTACATGGGAATAGCACATATAGAGGAAGACAGGGAATTCAGTCCTAGCTTGAAATCAAATAGTTTTGCCTTATTAGGGGCAGAATAAACATTGTCAGATAGAGGTCTCAGAGCTTTACCCTGCTTCCACCAAAATCAATGGGCCAAGCTCACATTGACAAGAGGAGCAGGCTCAGGCATTTGATTCACAGATTCGAGTAATCCACTCATTTTTTAATATGAGATTTTTAAAAGGTCACGGAATGCAGAGTCAAGACTGTTGCCCCCAGAGGGCTTTGGTTTAAGATCAGGCAAAGATAATAAAAACAATCGCCTAGCTCTAAAATATTCAGCATGCACCAGCTGTATAGTGTAATATTAAGAGACTATGTTAACCTTGAGAATGGAGGTAGCTCCAACTCAGGACCACTATTTCATGTCATCTTATCTGGAGTGGCAACATGATTTTTTTAAAAATATGATTATAACGTTAATTGGACTTACTGAAGATAATGCCATACATTTTTTAATATTTGTTTTTAAAATGTTGGTATAAGCTAAAAGAAAAAAATGCAACACATAATTGCATAATTTAACAGCATCGTACAATAGAGGCATCTTTCATGTAACTATATTGCAAAGTGCTGTAAAGTGATGTCAAAACCATCAGAAAGATCTTTCAACTCCGTTATGTAGAATTATTAAGAAACAGAGTTTTCCACAAAATTTACTCATAAAAAGATAAGCTAGTTTAGTAAGTCAGAAAATTATTACTGTAGAAAATTACAACTAAATTCTTTTGATACAATGGGCGAAATTTTCCCCCTGCATGCATGCTTTTTGCTCCCAGTGAAGTGAGTAGAAATTTTTTCCAAGTGTCTAATTTATTTGTTTTCCCTGCAATAAATCAATTAAGGCAGATTTTAAAGTTCAAATATTTTGCTTATTTGCAGTTTATGCCTGTGGTGCCTAGTGATGACTGTTTTATTTTATGTTATTCCACTTCTCTATAGGGTCCATGATTCAGAGTCTGAGCACCTTACTCAAATGAGTAAGGTGAGCAGGGTTTGCCCTCCCCACTGCAATCTGATACCAAAAATTGCCTGTCTGAAAAGAATAAAGCAAAACAACCACAGCTTGTGTTTCAGTCACTTAGTTCGCCTTTCACATCCATGTTCATATTATAGCATTCATATATGATCAGTTTATGTATAGAGAATATCTTCTAGGACCCTCCCCCACCCCCAGTGTAGCTGTCCCATATTTTGCAGTTCACTCAGTTTCAATATTATAAGGAGGATACACATTTTCAAGCCAAGAGGAACTATTATGACCATCTAGTCTGACAACCTACATAGAATTTCACCCAATAATGTGAATTACAACATAGTCTGAGTAGCTGTAAATATATTACACACAATTTTCATTCTCCTGCTTTACGGATCTTCGTAATTTTTTATTTTTAAGGAAATACACATTTATAAAACCACGTACCTCAATCCTAATTGCAGCCAAGCAACTCAACTCAGCTGCAATCAATGGAAGATGTTGCTTTTCAGTTGCTCAGGCAGCCTCATTTAGGATCAGGCCAAATAGCAGGGTTGCATTGGTAGGAAGTTCCAGAGTGGTAGCCATGTTGGTCTGTATACAGCAAAAGCAATGAGAGTCCTGTGGCACCTTAAAGATGCAACTGACGAAGTGGGTTGGAGCCCATGAAAACTTATGCCTGCATAAATTTATTAGTCTTTACGGTGCCCCAGACTCTTTTTTTTTATTGGTAGGAAGAAAGTTGAAAAGATGGCTAGTATTTCTGTAATGCACGAAAGCATCTTCTACACTATTGGCTTGTTTTTGCATTGGGAAAGTAGCACACTGCAGACTAGGTATACCAATTTTACATAAAAAGCAATCAACATACAAATATGCAGCCACCTTTGCTTTTGGTCTTTTGGGTACTCTTGTCTGAATCCAGACACCTTGCTCTTATTTATGTTCATAAGCGCATTTTGTTTTCCATGAGACCTTGCATGATCACAAAAAATATGAACATTTGCCGAATGTGCAAGTACTCTGCAAGTTTTTAAAATTGTCTATTTTCTCATAAATATCCACTTTAAAATCCGAATATAGGATAGTATTCAGAAGGAAGAGATCATATGTTCTTTATCTTAGCCAATTAAGCAATATGGAGAGGCACAATTGGAATAAAAGAGAAATACAAAGCATGCTTATTAGCAACCCCTTTGTTTGCTTTTCTAATTGCTTCCCTCAAACACTTGTTTCTGCTATTACAACCAAAGAGACCCCTCCTGCCACCCTTACTCATGTGAACAGCACTTGCTTAATTCATGCAAGTACTCCAAAGTGGGGCTGCTCACTTGAACAGTTATTACTCATATATGCAAGGGCTGCAGAACTGGATCCATACTGAATGATTGAGCATACTGTGTAAGCATGAGGGCAAGGCTTGTGTGTTTACTATAGCAATGCTAGGCTTTTCTTCTACTTTTCCTGATTTTTTTAAATATCACATTTTAACTTTTAGATAGAGGCTGAACAGTGATTAACTGCAGGTCACAATCCATACATATTGCATACTATCCACTTACTTAGTTTTTAAAGTTATATCCTAAATGGCTAGCAGGCAAAATTTATAGCACGGTATCAGTAAGATAAAAAAACTACCAGTCTTGTATGCTTGTGATTAGAAGATTGGTTGACTAAATTCTCTGCAACCAGCCTTCAATTTTTTATCTAGCTATTTATAGAAAACTGCAGAAACAGCTGAGCCGACTGAAGTGATGTCACGTTTGCTGATAAAATGGTCTGTTCCACAGCACGCTCAGAGGCTGCATGAGTCCCCTTAAGCCTTGGTATGCAGCCCTAAGCAGTGAGAAGGTGTAAACATGTGCATTTTTCAGCTCCATTGATCAATGCTGCATTGATGACTCTCCAATGACCTTTAACCCTAAAGGAATACCAATAGCACAGCACTGCATCTTGCAGTCTGCAAGGACTGTCTAACACAAGCTACAACACTTATAATTGATCAAAAGTCATCTTTGTGAATAAAGCTTGAGATTTCAAGCAATGGCAAGCAATTTTTAAAAGGTCAGGGCTGAGTTTTTATTTGCTTGACCTCTGCTTTCAACTGGTAGCACAGTTCCTTAGAACCATTAAAAGTAGTAAGAAAATTTAAGAATTTTTTCCCCATGTATTTTTAGTAAGCCTTTGGGCATTTTCACTGTCCCTAAAAGAATATGGTTGCATGGCAACCTCCACCGTTGCTATGGAGACTCCATGTGTAAGCAGCTGCTGCAATCAGCATTAACTCCAGGCTTGCAGGTTTGTCATTCCAATACATAGGGAGGGGGGGACAAATAGGACAGCACATTGCTGTAAACGGGAAGTCACCTAGATAATGTCACTCACAAACATATGTTCCACAATTATTCTTTCCACTGTTTTATTGCTGCAATTATAGCTAAACTAAGATTACAAAATTATATGGTTTTAATTTGCCTCTATCGACTATGTTTCACTTCCATTAAAATTAAGTCTAAACCCATTTATGTAGCAAACTGTTGGCTTTTGAGGGGTTGGGGATTTTGGTTTACCCATTTATCCCAAGAACTGGGTAAAAATAATTATACCAGGAGGAATCTTCACATGACAAAAGATTTGGGCAAAACTGAAATTAAACTGGCATGTAAAGTGCAGTCTCTTCACTGAAGTTTCATCTGTGTTCCCAACTCTTTCTGCCAAACCGCCATCAGATAATGCTGACCAGAGCCCCAAAAGCTCCCTCCAAATTCCATCCGTAATGCACCCCATCATGCCTTAGAATTGCAACATATATAGTGTGTATGTATGTGATCACTTTGTGTTTGAAGACCCCTGCAATAAACAGGCACAATGGGGCTGACTTCAAAATGAGTTAACGCAGCATTAACTCTGAATTTCCTTGCAGCTGCAGGCTTAAGTCAATCCCTTAACATTATTTGAACATATTTCTTGGAGATTTCATTACCTTTGTTTCAAGGGTGTTGGTTTCCTTTGTTTGTTTGTTTGTTTATTTGTTAGGTTTGGGTCAGGCTTTTTCCCCAGTTGCTTGTCACAGCATTAAAAATAAAAGGGAAAAATCTCATGAAAGTGTATGCCAGTTGATGCAACACTCCTTAACAGCTATCCTGGAAATATTGCAACCAATCATTGACAGCTAAAACATATATTTAACCTATTTGCATTCACATGGCTATGATGGTTTTGTCATGTAAGCATGTATTTGTACAATATTTAAAATATTAACCCATAGAACAGTGCTGGTTACTCTTTATTCTTCAGTCTAAAATAACAGTTTTAGACAATGTGTGTATACACACACATTTACTGCACAGACCCACACAGATTTATCTTATGATTTACATACTTTTAGAAACAGTCTATTTGTGACCCTGACAGAGCTTATTTATTCATATCTGTCCATAGTGGAAAGGTAATGTATTAATATGGATTTACATAATTTAAATTTACATAAACAACCAATTTTCATAAATTCTTTCTATCCAGGTTCTTATTAATACCTACATTAAAATTTCAGCCATTTTAGATTTCTTTTTAATTAAAACATACCTAAACAGCAGCCTAATAGCCTTTACTTAACCATTTGTTGATAATATGTAATTGTAGCTGAAATTGCATTTTCCTATTCACTCTCATTGCTGAACATATTTCTCTCGAAAGATTTGCAAAATAAAAATGTGCTCCTTAGGAGAGACCTAGCATGCCACCATTTAGAAAGGAGCTTATTTCTATGGTCTAGTTACAGTCTATAAATCCCCCAAAATAGGGTCTTATACTAAAAACACAGATAGACACTTACCCACAGTAATGCTAGCAGGCATTGCTATATTATACAAATCCAGATAGCATGTAATGACCTATTTTCAAAACCAGGCCAAGAAAAATGACATCAAGAAATTGAATTCTTTGCCCTTACTTTAATAGTGTCTTGTCATGCAATCTTCAAATCAGGAAGGGTGATCATCAGAAAACAAATCCCTGAACCTGGTGTTCAACATGAACACACTATTCTGTTCCAAGTGCTAATACCCAAGGCCCATCACCCTGTTTATGATTAGTAGCTGACAGCAGAAGATAGAGACTTCTTTAGTTCTGAGTTCTCTCTATATTTGGTAAACATTTAAAATGTTTTCATCTCTTTTCTTTCTTAATTTTTTTAATTATACCTTTTAAAACTATATATTGTGCCATATTTTGTTGTTATTGAAAACGCAGAGTAATTGGAAGAAGCAAATGTTTTCCAAAAATGTACTGCTCATAGCCAGCACTATTAAAAAAGTATTAGAATAAGGATTGAATCTGTCAGTTACCATACTGTGTTTAACCCTTTGATGCCAAAAGTCATGTCTTCTCATAGCACAACGCTTTTGCAGCAGTAAAATGTGCAAAGATAAAAGTTTTGTCTGATATAATTAGCATGACTGCTGCTTCCATTTCTGTCTTGGTTGATCATGGTAACTAAGCAAATTTAGATAATTCACAAGCTCCAGGTTTTCTCTTTTTGCTTTTTATTTTGTTACTCGTTTAGGGCCCAAACTTACAGCCTTTACTCGGGTGAGTAGTTTCAGTTCACTGGCATTATTCAGGCAAATTATGGGTCAGAGGATCAGGCCCTTGCCCTGACAGAGAGGGCAATTTAGCAAAAGAGCAACATTTGGGGAGATGATAGAGCCCCATAACTGAGGCAGATTTAAAATGAAATTAAAAGCTATTAAAAAAAAATCAACAGATTTAAAAACAAAACCCATTGTAGTGGAAAATTCTGCTAAGGTAAACACATTTCAAGCAAAAACTGACCCACAATTTTCCAGTGAAAATAGCCTAATTTTATAGATTATAGGTTACGGTGTTTTATAGATTTAAAGCTTTTGCAGAAAAAAATGTTCAAAATTAACATTTTTGCATGACTGGTGTAAAAATGCCACATTTTGTTGAACTTGACAGTAACACAAAATTTGAGCAGGCTCAAAATAGAGTGAAATAAAAATGATGAGATTTTGCAAGTAAAATTACACAAAACTAAATTGTGAATTTTGTACAACTTTGTTTCCAACTCTTTTTAATTATTTTGCCTGTTACACAGTAGGAAATCCCATTTTATAAGGCTATCCTGTTCATCCTGATTAGAACAGAAGGTATATTTTCAAATGTATCTGGATTATGGAAATGGATTATCACCATTTTCACTACAGTTGATTCAAATATTTCCACAGGGAAATTTTCCACAGCTAAATTTTCAATCTCTATAAAGTGAGCCAAATATATTTTTTCATATTGGTACCTAAATTTCTGACCAGATTTTTGGGAGGGCTGAGCTTCTACATACCTCATTATTTCAATGAGTAAAATCAAGTCACTTAGTTAGACATTTAGACATTTGTATTTGAACATCTTAGCCATAATGCTAGTGTTAATTTGCTACTTATTTGGATGGTGGCAAATTGCATTTTTTAACATAGTTTATCTAAAGGGAAAATTCAGATTCTCCCAAATTAGCAAATAAGAACATTTGAAATTTAAGAGACAGAAAAAAGAAGAAAGATCCATCTATGAATGATTCACCTATGAATTATAATCTGCATCATATTTTCCATCTGAAGGCAAAGAATTCCAGGTTGGTGGTCCAGGGAAGCAACTTTCTGTATAAATGGGACTTAACCTTATTTTGCCCCAGCACACAATTTGTATCTAGAGATTTTCCAGAAGACAAACCATTTGAATTTCACAAATAGAACTTGCATTCCATTCAGTCATCAAATTTGTGTGTTGGCAGGAAGGCTTTTATAGGACTAACACAAGAGAGATTAGAGAAGGTGTAGAACTAGGAGAAAAATCTAAGGATGTTTCCCTCTGTGCATTTTTTTTCTGTTCTCTAAGACAAGTTGGAGTAAAATATTCCTGCAAAAGACAACTGTCACATATGCACAGATCTATATACTACCATCAACCATCATCTCTCACTCAATGTTAATGGGAGATATACATATGAAGTGAGATCAGTATATGGTCCTTACCCGGGGTTTGAATTTTCATGCACATACTACCTTTGCTTACAATCCTTTCACACCTTAGTTTCTCAAGAGCTTTAAAAAGAAAACCAGAAAGGTAGGTAGGACCCAACCAGGCACCCCTCTTACTTAGAAAAAAAGACTCCCCTGTCTTAATATGCAAGGAAGGCAGGATTAGACTTACGTTTACTACCCTAGCAATCTTATAGACATAGGCTTTGCACACAAGAGAATTAGTAGATTAATAGAAGAGCTTTCCAAATTCAAGGACTGGACCTCATTAATATTACTGTATATATGAAAAGAACAAATAATAATTGAATATTTATCCCTTAATATATCTTTGTCAGGTCAAAGTCAGATGCCTCAACCCTTTCTTTTTTTCCTCCATAACTGAAATTTTACATAATTTTTTAAAAATGGCATCGTTTTGGGCATTTTATTCCTCTCGAAAATTTCAGCTCAATTTATTGCAAGTATTAACGATATGTGCAATGTTAAAAGAAGGAGGTATTTCAATTGTGGTTATTGTAAAAAGGGGATTAAAGGCCCAGTATAAGCAACAGATAAAAACAAAAAGAAACCCATATGCTCTTTCTTATACAATTAAGATCTGTAATATATAGAATCTTTCCTTCTTTTTTTGACATGTTTTATTATATTGTCTTTTGTGTTTTTATTATGTATTTTTAAAAATTTATTCTTCATTATAGATATGTTTTTTGGAGAGGAACAAGGAAAGTTATTAAATTTCCAGGGTATTCCAGCACCCTTCACATCTTAAAAAAAACAGACAATGGTAACTACAATAGTTAAGTTTCACAAAAAACACAATTTTAGAGTGTCCTAAGTGACGCCTCCGATTCATTCATTTGGGAACACCATATAGACTTACACATTGCCATGAATTTAAAAGAGTTAAAGTTACCAGATGTTCTGAACCTCCTTTTAAGGTAGTACACTTGGAAAGAAATTTGAAAGATTTAGTTTCCAGGGAGGCGGGGGGAGAGGGTTATTACTACGTTGCCTCTGCCAAGATACATTGTCAAGCAGCATAAATAAATACAAGGACTACATCACACAAGCAAATTTCTTCCTTACAGACCTTGGAAAAACAATTAACCAAATAGCAAGAAATAATACATATCCACTTTTACAGCTAAGTATGTAAAATGAGGCACAGAAACATTAAGACCCAGATTTTTAATGGTCTTTTGGCACCTAAGGGTACAAGCTAGTTGCTTAGTAGAATTTTTAAAAAACACCTAGGTGTCCATCTCTAGCTTTACATCTCTAAAAACCTTACTAGGTTTCACTGTACCCATTTTACAGATGGGTGGTTTATGGCTTAGAGTGATTTTTCCTTAATTCACACAGCAACCTCTTGGCCTAGAGATAAGAATATATCCTAGGAGCCTTGACTCCTAGTTGTGTACTCTAGACATTAGACAACACTGTCATTGCTTGAAAGACACAATATTCAAAGGTAGACAAATTACTGCCATATATTTCATTAGACATCATTTTTCCCACTACTATCCAGGTACAGCTCCTTCCAGGCTGGGTCGAAGAATAGGTACTGCCAATTACAACCCTAAAGATACACCAAGCTCTTTTGGCCCTTCTAATAACACAGTTTCACATTATTGTCATTGTTGCCCTTTTGAATTTCACAGATGAAATCTTCTGTAGACCTAATGACCATAATTCCCTCTCTCGTTCATGTACAATTTCCTTATTACACAGCCTAGTCAAATTAAGTCAATTGAACAGTGGTGTGATACTGACCCAAGAACATCAAAAATTTTATGGACGAAGCCTAAGCAGATTGTAAGCTCCTTTCATAGGCTTTCACAGGAAATTCCTTTTAACAAAAAAATGATATAAAAATGATATTCACACAGCGACGGTAAGAACAGAAACTCAAGGGTTGAAAGGCCCACCAGGAGAGGGAATTCAACCCACTTATATTAAATCAGCCGTTATTTTCTTCTTCTCCCATGTACTGGATACCCTAAAAGAAGATGATGTGAAGCCATTTTCAGTTTTGATTCTTTTTAATCATCTAGATCAAAACTGTCCTGCCATTTCTAAATGGTTTTTTCATTCTAAAGGTAAAACATCTCATATAAAGCTGTAAGGGAAAGTCTTCCCAACTGTACATTTTTAAGCTCAGACTCTTGCAAAATATAATGAATTAAAAGAAAAAACAAAAATGACCGACTCCTTGTGATGGTGCAAGTTTTTCCATTAATATTTGGTTGGGCTCAATGTAATCAATTGCCCAAAAGACCTTATCAATATGTAATCAAGATAAGAAACCAAAGAAAAATTATATAATTTCATTTCACATCAAGTAAATTGTCTGTTGACAGAGAGAGAGAGAGAGAGAGAGAGAGAGAGAGAGAGAGAGAGAGAGAGGCCTATGTATCTATAGATATAATGATATTTTTAAAGGAATGGATTTTTCATACAGCTTATCAATAGAAAACAGTTTGTGTGGCAATTTTCTGACTTGCTTGAATCTAAATTTTTATTCCTTTAAAGCAGAGCATAGGTTGTTCATAATGTTGGGGAAAAAAGCAACATATAACAAAGGAATGTTTGTGACAGAATAATTGAATTGACTCATAATGATGCCTCTCTTCTGAAGTCTAAGAAATTATGATAAAAGATTTTAAAATAATGCTTCAGTGTCAAATGTCATATTCTCAGTGTATTAATTGCTGTAAACAGAAGAGTTAAGTAAAAATAAAATTATAGCATCCATTTTCTCATACTAATCAAACTATTACTGTATTTTAACCTCTTTAGAACATCTTAAATATATGGTTCCTTGGTATAAAAAAAAATCAGTTCAGAAGACAAAAATAAAAGCTTAAGGACATTCTTGTTTTTTCCCCTATTGAGTGATTTCCCCAAAACAAAATTATGCAAGCTGAAATTTTTAAAAAAGATCTTTATTATGGTCAAAGGGCCAATAGAGTGTTCAGAGAAGGCACATGGAAATATACAAGTTGATTAGAGATTAAATTGTTTTTCCAATTTTTTAATTGACTCCCCCTATTAAAACCTCCACTTGCTTCCCAAACACACTTCCATTTCCAATCCAAAATGTCTTTGGATCTGATTCTGCAGTCCTAACTCAGACAATTATTCATGATGTCTGAGTGCAAAATGTGGATAGGTTATTTCTACTTTCTATGCCATGCTCAGCACAGCACACACTAAACCCCTAACCCTAATGTCTGTTCCCTCTTCATTGTTAACCCCAGTGCTCATATAGTTCAGTTCATTTCAGAGAATCAAGTGATTGTATCACTTTTCTCAAGCCAACCAAATTACAATTATTAATGCTCAGCTTTGATTTTATTCTACCAATGTATCTTATCAGTGTCCTAAATTCTGAGAAAATACCAATTTTTAACTATAGTGTCATATATCACTGATACACATGATCATTTATGTATGTATCATTTGCCTAAGATACAGTACCATGCTGCGTTTCTGAAACCATGTGAAAACAAAAACTGTAGGAGAGAAGAGTACATTTTTTGCTCCATAGAAGTCAGAACTAATAATATGTGAACTTGTTCCATAATATTTTTAAAACAAGACAATATTTGGTGAATCCTTATACTTCCCCTCCCATTCCCCCTCCCATCCAGTAACAAGAACTTGAATGGGACTTGATTTTAAAGTAACTTTTTAAAACTAATATGTGTTGAGGTTGTATCTTGTACTTTCTAATATACTTGACGTATACATTAGGTAGCTTTCTCCCTTGGAGTGCCAGAAAAACCACACACATTTCTTCTTGCTACAAATCTGTAAATCTGAAAAGAAGAGGCCACATGAATAGAAAAGCTCTTTACAGAATAAAAAGCATGGGGTGTTATTAAGGAGGTCTGCAAGTCCTATTCTATTCGTAGTAATTACAGAATGAGATCAGGTTAACGTGAGGACTCAGGTCAATAAAATACCGTTGGTTCACCCTTTTTAATCCCTTTCAGTCCTATAGCCTGAGTTTTTGACTGCGCTCTTTTATTTACAGAGCCATTATATGTAACAAAGATACACCGCGAATTGTTAAGAAAAGACTGTACTTATCTGAATGTATGATTGGGGGGGAGGTAAAAGGAGAGGGGCAAAATTTAGGAATACTTCTGTTCCTCATCCTTTTTCATTGGGCTATTTGGTAAAAACTAAGAAGCTGGATGAAGAAGCTCAAGTTCATAGTGTCTAGGTAGCAGTATTTTAAATATTTCCTTACATTTTTTTCTACTGACTTTGTAACCACATGTTCTTAGAAATTTTAAGTTACTCTTAAACCCATTTCCTTACTCAATTTTCCATCCATTGAGTATCCACTGTGACTTGCTTGTGAACATTGGACTGCTGAGATTTTTAGTTTTTGAGGGAGGACTGCAGAATTTGTTCAACAGGTTATATGCAGGAGGATTTAACAATCTCCTTCCACACTAGCTCCCACAGCAAAGAACCTGGTGTTGTTCTTCTGTGCAAAGGGGGTGGGCAGGATTCTGGAGTCCCAAAAGGGTTCATAGAAGATCATGGGCAGGCTAAAGTAGAGGCTGGAGGACCTTTTTTGTCCTTTCTGATGGAGGTGCATGGACATGCCTCTTGAAGAAATTACATGGCTTACTACAGCCAATGAGCTGCAATAGAGCTATTCCACAAAGCTCCAGTCAGTTTGCTATCTTGGCAGAGATGGAAGGGAGAGGAATTCCTATGCCCATTTGATGACCTGCCAATCACTCAGCCCAGCTATTCAGGCCAGACAGAGAATTTTCTCCATAAATCATTATACAGACTTTACAAACACCTTATAGATTAGACCAGTGGTTCTCAACCTCTGTGTCAGGACACATTACTGTGTCACCACACAGCGGTAAGTGTGTCACGGACAGCTGGGGAGATGGCTGGATTCAGTCTGGGGTGGGAGGGGTTGGTGTGTCCTATAGGGTCGCAACATGATGCCAATCATGTCGTGACCTGCAAAAGGTTGAGAACCACTGGATTAGACAATCAACCAATCCATAGGCCCACTCCTAAATTATTAGCGCTCCCAAAACTCACATTGACCTCAGGCTTTGGCCTAGTTGATGAACTCTTGGAATCATTGAAATCAGTAGCAAAACTCTCATTAACTTCAGTGGTGCCAAGATTTGACCCTGTATGTTTTTCTCCCGCTAACATTTTGTTTCAGATTTCTCTTGGTAATCAATTGATAGTGCTTTCCTTAAAATGAAAGCATTTGACATAAATCTCATTACTTTTCTGCTCTCACTTGACCCTACCATGTTATCAATTTCTAAGGTCTGAAGTCAATAGGGAGTTCAACTTAAAAAATGATATAGACTAACGTAGATAGCTTCTAATATTTTGCTTAAGATTATTATTTGGTACAAAATGGAAAGAATAATTCCTCTGAAATTTCTGCAAATGTTCTTATTGGAGTACAGTTATGTATGTATTTCTTTTATGGATTAGTCCAAAAGAATTTACTAGACAATATTTTCTATAGAATTATTAAAACAAACTATTGCAAACAGGTAGTATATAGGTCCGTTTAAAAATTAATTCATTAGCAAGGACCCTGTTCTTTATTAAATTCTAGCACTTTGTTACACTAGTTGGGGGAATTTGAGGGAGGAGGTGTTTTGTTTATGTTTCTGCCTGTCTTAAATAGGAATAAAACCAATCGAGTTCTATCAAAATGACACCAAAAACCTATGGAAATAATAGAAAAAAAAAATTATCTTTATAAACAGGTTTTGGGAGGGAAGAGTTCTATAGAAGAAATACATTTTTAGACATCTATTCTTATATCATATTGTATACGTGTTCATATACTACATTCTATAGAAGAGATTATTATTTATTATAGCATGGTTTAAAATATATAGAAAGGTTATCTTACTTTATGAATTTTCATAGGTTTCTCTAGCCATTTCTATAGAACCCTAATTATTTCATCATTATGGCATTCTATAGGACTTTTCCATGAAGGTTATGATACAGACACCTTAGGTAACTGGTTCCGGGGACCACTATTTATAAGGTGTACATTTCAGTTTACCTTTTTATTTTAACAAATTCCATGTTAACAGACTATGTATTTTTGTGCTCCGATGCATAATTTGCACTCAACTGCTGTTTTCAGGATAGATTCAAACTGCCTGGGAAATACATTAAAATGCACATTGTGTCTTCTGTATTTTCTTTATCACAAATGATCAGTACCTCTGTTATTAATTTTTTAATAACTAAAAAATAAACTATTTTGGTTAGGAAATTAATTTATTTTCTTTAGGATTAAGGATTAAGAAAAATCTATTATGAAAGCAGAGGTCATCCTGAGAAACTAAAAAAATGAAAAAGCACCAAATATGTTAGTATTTGAATGACATGAACTCTGGTAAACGCCAGCATGCAATATGGCAAAAACAAATTCATCAGTTCAGCTTAGTTCAGCCTCTGCAACTGGCCATCTGGCGCAAAAGCAACCAAATGTATCCCTGCATATTCATCTTCATTTTCACAAATACTCAGGAGAATGTCATTCTAGGGCAAAATAAAATTAAATCACCATAATTTCTAAGACATCTTTTCCTCTGATGCTCTCTTGAGATTTGTGTGTTTATGGGAGAACACTTATTGCTATAGGGTTAGTGAATAATTTCTATTTGTGTACTCTCTCTTTTTTATTCAAAAACAAATACCTGATTTTCCATTACATTACCTTACTTCAGAATCAATTTCAATATAAACACAAAACAGGTATTTTGCAGAAAACTGCTTTAGATACTTTTGGCACAAAACTTGAGTCAGTGTCCATAAGCAACTATAATTTAGATACCAAACCCTGTCTGAGATACACCTGTATGACTCTCAGTAAGGTAACGGAAATATGTCATGTGTATATTAACAGCACATTTGGGAACATAACCATTAAAGCTGATGTTGAAAGGGGGAGAGAAGGTGACTGGAAAAGTGGGGATGAGCCAAGTGTGATTAATACTATTTGTCAATTTTATGTAATCGGATGTGCCTATCATCACATTCCCATATAGAAGTACCATCCAGTAGTTTATTTACCAGACTGAGTTAAATGTTCCTGGTTTTCTCTTGTTTGTAGTTTTGTTTTTTACAGTACAAGAATAATCAAATATTAAACAATCAAGTGATAATTACCCAAACAATGGCTAGAGATTATGTCAGAATAGATTTTAATTGCCAATGCTTTTCTTTTTAATGGATATCTTAGCAAAAGAATGTTTTACTGTGCTTTTATTGATATTGTCTGTTTGTTCTTGTCCTAGAACTGTCCCACTTCACTTGATAAGGGATAAACAAATGTCCTGCCTCATTTAAATAAATGTGTTAAACAAATGTTACACAAGGCACATCAAATGCAGTAAATACATTACAATCAGGCTGCTAGGACATTCACACACACACAAACATGTTTCCACTCAGACAGTGAACTTCAGAGAACTAAAGACAGCATATTCGGATCTATCTGCTTTTGGGATTTATGTTAAAACCCATTGCCATAGATCTTTCCTCACCTATTTACTTATGGTATATGCGTATTTTTGGTTAGTTATAAAAATTCCAGCTGAAAGATTTTAAAACATTATACAAATTTAAGGGTGTTTTTACTGACTAGGAAAAATATACCTTTTAAAAAAAAAAAAAAAACAATTCTGAGAGAAATACCTGATTTTGTTTCCAAGTGTTTCATGTGCTGTGATTATCAATTAATTTTTAAAAACTGTAAATTACCAAGAATGTTATTCATTGTTGTACCACTTGAAAAGTCCATTATAATTGATTTTTATAAACACTATGTCATAGACGCTTTTTGTTGATTTATGGGAATATTTTTTGTTGTTTCCTAATTGACACATTTTTCATGACAACTTGCACTTTGTTCAATCAATGATTTTGGGGTATAAAAGTGTACACTACATAAAGCAACAATATATCTAACAACCAAATTCCTGGCAGGAATTAAAATTAAAATCTTATAGCACTGTTCATTTTTTACTTAGATGTAATCTAATATTCTGCCCACAAACTTTCTTATGCTTCCAATTAACACTAAAACAAACAAGGAGTCCTGTGGCACTTTTAAAGACTAACAAATTTATTTATCGCATGAGCTTTCGTGGGAGAAAATCCCACTTCAGATTTTCTCCCACGAAAGCTCAGGCTATGTACACACTACCATTTTTAACGCGCAATAATCCTCTTCCGCATTAATTCTCCCGTGGCTGTTGTTGCGCGAGATCGCGTACACACTATGCTTGCTCTAACGGAACAAAGCCCCCCCCCTTCTGAGCGCAGTCCTCCAGGAAAGCGAAGGGGATTGTGGGTACGTATCCCAGAGTCCCCAGTATCATCTCCCGTGGTGCATTCCGCTACTGACGCTACCCAGCGGTTGCCAATAGCAACGAGCGCGAATTTCAAATTGAAGCAACCTTCTTCTCGGCACTGCCTTTTCAGAATCGACATGGATTCAGCTGTGATCTTGAATGCTGCCTTCAGCATTGTGAACACAGCCCAGATTCTGTTGCGGTTTGCCTTTGGCTATGATTCGGAGCATGACACGGATGACTCGGTCTCGGATGATGACAGCATTGAAAACCAAACGGACATTCTGATCAGTTTCGCGGACCAGCAACACAGCCTGAACCGCCGTGTTTGGTCCCGGCAGACGAGCACAGACTGGTGGGAACGAATCGTCCTTCAGCTGTGGGATGATGATCAGTGGCAACAGAACTTTAGAATGCGGAAAGCCACATTTATGGAGCTATGCCAGGAGCTTGCCCCTGCCCTTCGATGCAAGGACACGAGGATGAGACCCGCCATGACCGTGGAGAAGCGTGTGGCTATCGCACTTTGGAAACTGGCGACTCCAGACTGCTACCGCTCGGTCGCAAACCAGTTTGGGGTTGGACGCTCGACCGTTGGAGTGGCACTGTCACAAGTATGCAGAGCCATCAACCGTATTCTGCTCAGGAGGATGGTGACCCCGGGAAACGTGAGGGAGATCATCGCAGGATTTAATGAGTTGGGCTTCCCGAACTGTGGGGGTGCAATAGATGGGACTCACATCCCTATTCTCGCTCCCGACCACCTTGCCTCTGAATACATCAACAGGAAAGGATACTTTTCGATGGTTCTACAGGCACTGGTGGACCACCGTGGTCGCTTTATGGACATTAATGCTGGCTGGTCTGGAAAGGTGCACGATGCACGCATCTTTAGAAACTCTGGACTATTCAGAAGGCTACATGCTGGCACATTTTTTCCAGACGAGAAAATAATTGTGGGCGGTGTAGAGATGCCAGTGGTGATACTTGGGGACCCCGCCTACCCACTGATGCCATGGCTCATGAAGCCGTACACCGGGAAGTTGGATCCTGACAAGGAGCGTTTCAATTACCGGTTAAGTAGATGCAGAATGGTTGTGGAGTGTGCCTTTGGCCGTTTAAAAGCGCGCTGGAGAGCGCTGTATGGCAGGCTAGATCTCCACGAGGACAGGATCCCATTAGTTATTTCGGCTTGCTGTGTTCTTCACAATATATGTGAAAGCCGGGGGGAGAGATTCAGGAACTCTTGGACCACTGAGGCACAACGTCTGGAAAATGCCTACCAGCAACCAGACACGAGGGGTATCCGGGGGGCGCAGCTAAGGGCAGTTCGCATAAGGGATGCGTTAAAAACCCATTTTAGTACTGTTGGTTAAAATTGTACCTTTGAATATAGTTACTAACCATTTCCTATATGTTTCAACTGTTAAAAATTAAGCTTTAGAAATTTTGTGTTTTTCCCCTGTAAACATTCATTGAATCAAAAACCGTTAATGTTAAATTAATGAAACAAATAAAGAAAGTCTGATTAAGTTTAACAAGGATTCAACTTTATTTAATTAACATTGATCAAAACTCGGGTTTGAGGGGAGTAGGGACTAAAGGTGGGTGTAGGTGCGGGACTCAACTACATATGTTGGGGGAGGGGTTCTGTTAGGGTTACACCATGGATGTCCATGGTGGTCTAAAAACTGTCTGGGGGGGGGAATGTGGCGTGGATGCACTGAAAGGCATATGAGGCTGATGATGGGGGGTGCGAGCCTGTAGCAGACCGACCATGGTCTTGAGGAGGTTGGTCTGCTCCTGCATGATGCCTATCAGGGCATCCTTCTGCTGCTCTCTCCTCGCACTGCTCTGTCTCCTGTCCTGCCTGCACTGCCTCCTCCATTGCCTTGTCTCCCTCGCAGAAGCCTCATGGAACTGCATGAGCTCCTGGAAGACGTCTTCCTTGCTCCTGCGAGGCCTCCGCCTTATCCTCCTCAGACGCTCAGCTGCAGCTGTAGACTGTCCACCGAAGGTCATTCCTGTTCAGATATGAAAAATGTAGAATGCCGCTATTGTTCTCGCCACGGTCAGGAGCAAATGATGTTGTTCTCCCCACACATTCCTTCAATACACAAGAGGGGACCTATGGGGGGGCGGTAACAGATTTCCCAAAGCTTGGTACGGGTTGCAGAGCTAGTACAACGGAGAGTTGACTATTGCCACACCAAGTTCTGATCCCGTGCCCGAGATGGCTGAAATAGAGGCAGATCTCACACTGCTTAGAGTGCCTCTGCAAGCGAGAATGCATCTCCTTCATGTTGCCGACTTCAAGCCGGGACCTTACGCTGCAGGACTGTGCGCAGCAATGTTGCCCGCAGGAGTGCTTGCGAGTCTGAAAGGAAGAGTGTCCCTGAATGGTGGAGTGCAAAGGAATGCTCTACCATGTAATTTCAAGAGAAGACTCTGGAAATATTTGGATGACGCGTTCAGTGAGTTGAAAGGGAACGACTACTTGGAAATCGAGGCATACATCGATGACCTTTTTAAGTAATGCTAGTAACACCTTTACAGTTCTGTAAGGAACAGAACTGAGGACACCGAAAACAAAAACCCCTTGCAAAAAAACCATGTCTACGCTGAGCTGTAGCACCTAGAATAGAGGACATTGCGAACGGGACTTACCAGAGCTGCCTTCTGATGATTCCTGGGTAGGCGTGGAGAAGGAATCAGTGGAGCTTGTTTCTGGCTGGGTGGAAAATAACTCCTGGCTCCCCGGGTCAGTGGCTCCGTTCTCTCCGTCCTCGTAGTCTTCTTCTTCTGATTCCTCGTCCACAATTGCCTCGTCGCCTTCTGCTTCCTTCTCTGTTTGGGGTGCAGTCTCCGAGGTGTCTACCGTGCAGTTCGGGGTGGTTGTGGGATCGCCGCCCAGGATCGCCTCCAGCTCCTTATAGTACTTGCACGTTGCTGGCGCGGAGCCAGAGCGCCGGTTAGCCTCTCTGGCTCTGTGAAATGTTATCCGCAGCTCCTTCACCTTTGCCCGGCACTGCAGGGTGTCTCGCTCGTACCCCTTTTCGGTCATGGCTTTGGATATTTGACCGAAAATGTCAAAATTCCTCCGGCTGCCACGTAACTGTGACTGCACGGCGGACTCTCCCCAGATGCCGATCAAGTCCATCACCTCTGCTGCTGTCCAGGCTGGAGCTCGTTTGCTGCGGCGCGACGACATTGCGAGCGAAGCACACAGAGGCAGCAGCACCGAACAGCGAGGCAGAAGGGAGAGTGGTGAATTCAAAAATTCGCGGGACAGAAGAGGAGGTCGGGAAAAATGACGTCACGACGATAGAGTACAGGCGGAAGTGCAGAAGGGATGGAATTTGAATTGTGGGCCATTTCCGTTATATTCACATTGCGCGATAAGCGTACACACACTGGCCATCGCGCAACAACTATTCCGCGTTAGCAGCAACCACGCTCGTTTAGGTGGTTTACATTTTGCGCAAAAAGAAGGGACTTAACGCGGAATAACTGTAAGTTGTGTGTGTACGCTCTGTTTGTTATTGCGCATTAAAGGGCTTTATCGCGCAATAACTTTGTAGTGTGTACAAGGCCTCATGTGAAAAAAGAATTTGTTAGTCTTTAAAAGTGCCACAGGACTCGTTTGTTTTGCTGAACTGGACTGACATGATGCAAAGGGGTTGCCATATTAGTCTATTGCAGAGAAACAAACAGAGTCCTGTGGCACTTTTAAAGACTAACAGATTTATTTATCACATGAGCTTTCATGGAAGATAAATCAATAAATAAATCTGTTAGTCTTTAAAAGTGCCACAGGACTCTGTTTGTTGGACTAACAGGGTTACCCCTTTGGAACTTTCCAATTAACACTGTTGATCTTGGTATACTACCAAATTGAGATGGTAACAGCAAATACAGTAAGGTGTTAAAATATTTTTCCATTTATTTTTCCATTTTGTGAATCATCTTTTTATTTGTTATATACAGGTGTATTGTTTTCAATGCGACAACTTTAGATCACTAAAAATAGTTTAGAAAGTACACAAATACCATGTAGAATCTTGAATGCTTAACTACAAGTTTATATTTACCAACTATGAGACATTAAAACTATGCTTTTTGACAAATAGGAAAGTTTGAAATATTTATTTTGGTCTATTTATAGGAAAAGTTAAGTCACAAAACAAAAAATTAAGAGCTCAGTCACACAAACTCTTACAAAAGTAGTCCCAACTCACACTTCCTGCTTTGTTGAATATTTGCTTCAGAAAGAATAATGCACATGTGTAAGTGTTGCAATCACAAATTCAATATCACCTCATGAATCTTAAAATTTGTTCCTGTACTCTGCAAACAAGCTCCAGGAAGATACTGAGCATCTCCAATGTATCCCGTCCTAGCTGCAGGTGCTCAGTGTTTTGCAGGATTAAGTAAAGCTGCTGTGAAGTGCAATTGCTATGCTAAAGCTTAATATTAGATTTTTTTTTAAAAATACACATTTTGCAACACAGAGGAAGTTCTTTGCTTTTTTGTTACAAAAGTACAAAATCTTAGAAATTGAGTATTTTATTTTTTTCAGTTGAGATCACTACAGCATTATAGTAAAGCAACTATAGCTGTATGTACCCGTGTTTCCCCGAAAATAAGACAGGGTCTTACATTAATTTGTCCTCAAGAAGACACCCTAGGGCTTATTTTCAGGGGATGTCTTATTTTCGGGATGCATGGGTTGTGCAGATACACTGCATAGCCACGCCCATCACTAGGTCTTATTTTCAGGGTAGGGCTTATACTGCGCAAATGCTTAGAAATCCTGCTAGGGCTTATTTTATGGGTAGGTCTTATTTTCGGGGAAACACGGTAGTTCAGTTTTGTTTGCTGTTATTGATCATAAGCACATGCAATGATACGCAATATAGAATATGTAACATTTTGTAAGATGGGTTTCTATAAAATGTTAACACATTATGTTATAGACTCAGACTTTAAGGTCAGAAGGGACCAGTATGATCATCTAGTGTGACCTCCTGCAAAATGCAGGCCCCAAGACCTCACCCACCCACTCCAGCAATAGGCCACCAACCTATGACTGAGGCCACCAACCTATGACTGAGTTATTTACCTCCTTAAATCATGATTTAAAGACTTTAAGATACAGAGAATTCACTGGTAGGTGAACCATGCCCTGTGCTACAGAGGAAGGCAAAAAACTCCCAGAGCCCAGGCCAATCAGCCCTGGGGGAAAATTCCTTCCCGACCCCAAATATGGCGATCAGTTAAACCCTGAGCATGTCGGCAAATCTCAACAGCCAGTTACCCAAGAAACAATAATCTGTAATAACTCAGAACCCACCCCATGTACTCTCCCCTCTTAGGCCACTTGTATATCCACCATCCATAGCCAAATATCAGTCAATTTCCAAAATAGGCTAATCATACCATCCCCTCCATAAATTTATCAAGCTCAGTTTGAAAGCTGTTATGGTTTTTGCCCCCACAACTCCCCTTGGAAGGCTATTCCAGAACTTTACTCCTCTAATGGTTAGAAACCTGCGTCTAATTTCAAGCCTAAATTTCTTGATGGACAGTTTATAACCATTTGTTCTGGTGTCCACGTTGGTACTGTACACAAATAATTCCTCTCCCTCCCTGATATTAATCCCTCTGATGTATTTATAGAGAGAAATCATATCCCCCCTCAACCTTCTTTTGGTTAGGCTAAACAAGCCAAGCTTCTTGAGTCTCCACTCATAGGACAGGTTTTCCACTCCACAGACCATCTTTGTAGCCCTCCTCTGCACCTGTTCCAATTTGAATTCATCCTTTTTAAACGTGGGGGACCAGAACTGCATGCGATATTCCCGATGGGGTCTCACCAGTGCCTCGTACAGCTGCACTAACACCTCCCTGTCTCTACTTGAAATACCACTCCTGATACATCCTAGAACCACATTAGCTTTTTTCATGGCTACATCACATTGGCGGCTCATAGTCATCCTATGATCAACCAGTACTCCCAGATCCTTCTCCTCCTCAGTCCGTTCCAACTGATGCGTCCCCAATTTATAGGAAAAATGCTTGTTATTTGTCCCTAAATGCATGACCTTGCATTTCCCATTATTAAATTTCATCCTATTCCTGATACTCCAGTTTACAAGGTCATCCAGATCTTTCTGTATGGTATCTTGATCCTTCTCTGTATTGGCAATGCCTTCCAACCTGGTGTCATCCGCAAACTTTATTAGCACATTCCCACTTTTTGTGCCAAGGTCAGTAACAAAAAGGTTACAACAAGATCGGTCCCAAGACAGATCCCTCAGGGACTCCACTGGTAACCTCCCTCCAGCTTGACAGTTCACCCTGCAGTTATGCCAAGTCAGATAGCTTTAAAGGACCTTTTTAAAGGGTGGTTGTTACTTAAAATTGTAAATCAGTTCGTACTCTAATTGAATCAGTACTAATAGTCTCTTCTTTTCCTTGACTAGACAATTTCCATTAGAAACTGCCCCAATTTATGAGGAATAATTTTTTAAAAATGTAAAATTATTATTCACTCACTTTTGACATGACACTAGTTTATATTTTGGTTTTCTTGAAGATATAACAATTTCAGCTTTGTAGTTCCTCATCCAATTAATGTCCTTTAGTATTTTCAATTAATTACTGTACATACTTGGAAGAAACACTTTGAACATGTCTTAATAGAGCTAAATGAACTCATTAAGAAAAGTAACTTGAACATCGCACAAATACAGCTGTAATCCTTATCTTATTAATATTCTTGTCTATGAATTCACGTGTTACCTACAACATCCCCACCTTTTATATCAGTTGTATAATTAGCTGTATCATGCAGTGCTTGAGTCAGACTAAAAGCTTATCGACTTCAATGGCAATTTGGCCCGAGCAAGGACACCATTGGAAGCTGAGGTGCTCAGGAGTCACTCTGTCTCTTTAAGGCCCAAGCCCAGTATACTGAAATACCATTTGAGGGCTCAATTTGACAACAGTTACATCAATGGTGCTTGTGACCAAAGACAGCAGCTTGAGACACCAGTGGAAAGCACTTAGGTACACATTTTAGCATCTTCCATTATAGGGATAATTTCCTAAATCAGGGTTTGGGTCTTTCCAGCATAGAGCTATTTCTAATTGAATGTATCGGACAACACAACCTAAGTGTGAGGAGAATGTACTGGCAAGCTTTTGGATTGTTTAAAACTTGAGTAGAGTAAGTGCTTTCTTACAGCTTTTGGTGGAGAAGCTTTTTAATATGATGATAGAATGGAAACATACCAAAAATGAGATCGTGGGCATATATTAGTTCAAATGCCAACATTTCTGAAGTCTAAATTGCTGCTTATTTTTTTAAGACTTATACTACTAAAACATTTTTAAAAATAGTTAAAAATAAAGATAAGAGACTTGACATTTACAGTAAAATGTGTCAGATTGTATGATGTTAAATAAATACTTTCATGTTTCAGTCATTTCTGATAGTCACTTAAACCACCAGTGTCTGGAAGATTCAAACAGTTTGAAAGGAAGCAAATAGTCTTAATTCAGACCAATGCATTTAAATATCCTCACATGGTTGTGCTTAAAACATTTTTACTAACAGCAACTAAATCTGAAGTACTGTTGCTCAGTCTAGTATCTATGCTCTCTAATGTGGAAGTCTGTAGACTCAGTTCCGAGATCAGTTAGACCCATGTCAATCTGGAGTAAATCTATTTAAGTCAATACAATTACTTAGATTAATTCCAGTGTAAATGAAATTAGATGCTGGCCCTTGGATTTAGCACTTTCATTAGTAATTTATACTATCATTAGGGATTTATATACATTGGAATGTAGAGCTCAAAAGCTAATTGAGAGTTGTTAGTTGCAAATAAGCTCTCACAAGAGTTCTGCTTGGGGTCACCTTAGAAACCTGTTTTTTCTACACAGTTTGTTAATTTCAAATCTTTAACTCAAGTTATAGAGCCATTCCCTGGGACTTCAAATAACCCTGCTGCTCTGATCTGGATGCTCCCAGGAACAACTGCAGCAACCCTTCCCATACTTCCTCACAAGCCCACTCCTGCACCAGTCCTCAACCTCTATGAAAGGATTGTCTACATCCCAGGGCTGGGGTCCAAGGAAAAGATCTGGTGTGGCTCCTCTGAAAGGGCTCCTCGCACGCTGGACCTGGGCAGGAGGGGTAGCACTAGCCAGTCATAGGCATAGATTGCAGGTAGCAGAGCAGAAGTGTTCTGAACCTTTGCCAGATTGGAACAAAGAGGTAACAAATGTCCCTCAAGTGGACACAAGTGGAACCCAGAGAAGCTGCTGGTCTTCATTTCCCTCTCCTCACTGGCCAGGGCAGGAGGTGCTAAGGGGATTCCGTGAAGACTGTTGTATTAGCTCCTGCATTCTCTCTGCTGCAGAAGAGAGTGGTGCTCTACTGGCCGTTTAGTGTAGCACCAGTGGCTTTTTCCAAATCAGCTTGGCAACTATATCAATTATTTCTCTAACTCCATACAACTCTCTTCTTCTTTGTAAGGTTCTCCTCACAGTCAAGAAGAGCTTTAAAATAAGAACTGAGATGCTACAGTACTCAATAGCATTGGTTATAGTCATTAGAAAAAGTTTCCTATTCACCCACAGTCAGCTGGATTTGGCACAGCTGGCTTTAATGCAATTGCACCAGAAGTGCCTTCCAGAAGTGTCTCCACAAATGAATCTTTGGCATAATTAAACAAGAAGAGATTTGGTTTTGATTAGTACGGTTACCTTAACAGATACCTGGGCTTTTTACTATTAGGATTATGGTAAATGTACCATAAGAGAGGGCCATCATGTAACTCCAATAACATTGACCATTTCAGTCTTAATGGGGCTCTAACAGGGCTTGGTTACATAAACACATGCTGACTAAGGAGTAAGTAATGAACAGCTAGGCATTACGCAAGTCCCCAGTATTAATAAGGATAATACAAAAGAGAAGTCCAGCAAGTTGTCCTAAGGGATGTACTGAACGTAGTGTTTTTTGTGCTCATGAGTGTCACTTAGGACAGAATTTGTCTCATAACACATGCAATTGTGGAAAAGCCTCAATGGGTCTCCTTTCCCTTATGCTCTCCAACAAGACAAGAAAGGTGACTATTTGTCAATAATGTTAAGAGGGAAGCATTAAGTGGTTTAAATGGCTTTGTAATGTACACTATATATATGCAATCCAACAGAGCAATAGACACTTTCATGTAACAAGTTACACAACTTACTGGATCATACAAGCCTCGAAGACTGCTCTGAATACTTGTCACAACTCATGCATTGGCCTAACTTCAGCAGAGAAGTCATTCTGGTGTGCAAAACCCAATCTGCCCTTCGCATCACCCCTTCCACAGGCAGAAGTAGCAAAGCTTGGCATTGGACAGCTCATGTAAATGATCTCTCCGCTGTGTGAGCAACACAACTGTCTTTATTTGGCCTGTCTCTCCCATTTTGTGCCGGGGCTGCCTAGGAACCTCTGCTGCATAGTCCCTGTGGATGGGAGACACAGATCCCAGCCTGGCCCTGGTTTTAAATTAAAACAAAGAAAACATACTTTAAATCCTAGCCCCAGCTGCTTGATGAGGAAATTGACTTCAGTGGTTTTGTAACAGCATAACAGAAAATATGGCCCAGATTCTGTAAACAGAACCTGACTTTTATGAGAAAATCCTTCTTCACTGTGGATATCTCTTCTAAATTAAAAAACAAAGACATCATTCTCTGATGTAACTATAGTGAAGTCCAGGGAGTTATATTATAGATTAATTTAACTCAGATGTCTGTTCATCATTGAAGATTTCAGTCAGTAAACTAACACTAATGTTTTAAATCTATTTGGATACTATACTATTTTCCTATGTGAAAGAATTAAGGGAAGCTAATCTAGTGTTTGTGGTACACAGCCATCTAGAAGAAAGAAATGCATCATGTATTTCAGAAGAACGGAACTGTAAAAAAAATCAGGCCAGTGCATGTTAACCAGGAAATGCCAGCGCTTCTCATTTTTAAGAAAATCACACAGAAGCCAGGAGTAGATCCAAGAAACTCACTAAACAGAACCTTCTGCCAGTGAAGAAGCCAAACTCCAAATAAGTCTCCAGAAACTTCCCCAAACGTGGAGACAGATTCTGTCTCACATGCTTGTCAATGTCTCAGAAACAAACTGAAGACTATGGAAACGCTTTCAAAGGCAAACAGAGCCATTTGACACCTAACTCCCGCTGAAAGCCAACAGGAGTTAAACACCTAAGCGCCATCTGTGCTTTTGGAAAATCTCCCCTTACGTGTTAGGATAGAGTTTACAGTATGTCATGTCCTGGGACGGGCATCACTACTCCCACATTCCACCAAGAGCCAGGACATCTTCCTATTCTATTTTACTGTCAAACCACAACTAAATGACAAATTGAAAACATTGAGTGAAACAAACTTTTCATAAACTGAAGAACTGTCATAAGGTTTACTAGATCACTCATCTTGAATGCCTTTTCCATAGGTTTACACATTTTTTCTTCAGCGCCCTCACAATCATTTTCTATTATACAAGACTATGCCCCTGGCACACTGATGTACTAGGAAAAATGGGGAAAAAGGAAAAGCACAGAACACTGCACCATATCCTTTCAATGAACACGCTTCTCCATGTAGAGTGTTTCCCTGCCCTGGCTAAAGAACAAAAGTCACCATGGCTTGCTTCAGCCAGCTCCAGCTAGAGGGAAAGATACTGAACAGTGATGTCTTGCTTCAGCCAAGGATCAAAGCAAGAAACAACCAATCCTTAACTTAAAATATGATGGACAACAGAGTCTTGTGGCACTTTTAAAGACTAACAGATTTATTAATCGCATGAGCTTTCGTGGGAGAAAATCCCACTTCGTCAGACGCTTTGAAGATAGGAAAGTTACAGAGTGGGAGGAAATTAAATGCAGGGGAGTCTGACGAAGTGGGATTTTCTCCCACGAAAGCTCATGCGATTAATAAATCTGTTAGTCTTTAAAAGTGCCACAAGACTCTGTTGTCTTTCTACAATAGACTAACTCGGCTACCCCTTTGGAATTAAAATATGATGAGTAGCAATGGAACCCTTCTAGGTTATCAAGACATTCAGTTTCGCAGCTCTTTGGTGCTTCTGGTCTTCGGTTAGTCTAGGAGCCTACATGGTGTTTTATCCATAGGGTAAAAAACTGCTTTTGGAGAGGAAGAATTGTTGTGTGGTTCGGGCACTACCCTTGGACACCAGAGTTCAATTCCCAGCTCCACCACAGACTTTTTGTGTGATCTTGGGTAAGGCAGTTAGGGTCAGATTTACAGAGATACTTAGATGTGACTAGACAACTATGTTCCCTCTTAATTCCTCATTTCCTCCATTCTCTGCCTCTGGTACCTCCCTGTACCTTCAGTACGCTATACCCTACAAATCCCCTCCAGCCACCCAATTCTCCTCAAAAATATGGATGAGGAGAATGGGGAGTAGGGGAGAGGAGCAGTACTAATCCTGCTACACAGTGCCACCTGCAGGGCAGAGGACTTATTGTTCTTGGATTTAGTGCAGACCTTCTTGTGACCTGGAAGGCAGGGCTGGAATTGAGGATTAGTGAAACCCAGATAAATGGGGAAATGTGGCAGTAATGGAAACACTCAAAGAAGACTAGTTTCTTCCATGCTGGTTGCAGGATGAAAAAACTGAAAGTCTTCCTTCATGTGCTCTGGCCAGCACGCACTCCAAAATGTGGATACAGAAGAGGGCAACAAAGTGAGGACACAGTTACCTGATTTACCCATAGGTCCACTAGGCCAGGACATAGGGATCCAAAATGAATAAAGAGAGAGGAGAACACTAGAGGCTCTACTTTCAGAGGTGCTTAGTGACTGCACTTCCCTATAACAGATATTGTGGGAACTTAGCACTTCTAAAAGTCAGGGCAAAGGTATTCTACATTGGTCAACCAAAATTCCACTCCAATCTCATCCCCAAAGGACCATCATAAACATTAAAAGAAACTATCTACAATAACAATTTTCCAACATTAATATTGTAAACGTCTATATTACAGTAGCATCCAGCTGTTCCCATCAAGATCAGGGCCTACTGAGCTAAGCACAATGCAAACTCACACACTGATCCGGTAGATCCATACAAACAGACTTTGTGCCCATGCAGAGACCATTGATTTGAACAAAACTCCACAAGGGTGCAAGGGTCTATCTATGAAGATCTTATTGTAAGATTGCAGGATCAAGGCCTTGGAGTAGACATGATCCCTACCATAAAGAATTTATACTACTGAAGATCCCAACCAATCCTGCAAAGAGCTCTTTGCAGCTGACTCCTGCCTCCATGTGGAGCCCAGATGGAATCAGTGGGGTCCTCTAACCCAATACAAATTCCAGGAAGAATGTTTAACAAAATTATTTAATTTAAGGACAAAAAAAAGCCCTGTCTCATAAAGATAAGTATGAAAACAATTAGCTACTTACTAAATCTGCAATCTCCAATCACACTCAACTACAGTTGACTTCAGTTGCCGTTTTGTTCAATTAAGTACAGCAAAATTTGAGTTGTGTTCTCTCATCTACCCTTCATCAATTCATGCTTTTCTTCCCTATGTTATTTCTTCTTATATTCTCATTGAGATTTATGGACATATTCTGTGGTCTTTAAGCAAGAAATACTCCTTTACTCCCAAAGGAGCATAGAATCTGCTCTTAAATTGTAAATGCTTTGGAATAGAGATTCCCTCTCATTTGTCTGTGCAGTTCTGTGTAACATGGGGCTCTTAAATAAGAGCCTTTTGCTTTAAAAGGAAGTCACTAAGAAAACACTTAATTGCATGTCAAATTATACTTATGCATTGTGAGAAATTACCATATCTCAAGAATAAGAAAAATAAATCCAATGAGGAGAAATACAATCAAAGTAAGCTTACCAGCTGGAAGAAAGGAAGAGGCAGCAGCCAGTAATAAAATGGCCACTTTATAACAGCTAGTGGTCTCTGCCAAATTTAAAGGGCCAGCTCTCAGAAAGGCATGCTGGGAAAAATGTTACTATAAGTTTGCAAGCCTGCTATAAAGCAGATCATGAGGAAATAGGCAACCAGAGAGATAGCTATGGCTGAGCATACTAATAACACCACAATGTCTCGTGCATGGTATAATTAATGCAGATTTAGGTCTTGTTTGATAGGATTATTATTCTGATCTCAATTACAAGAGGGAGCAGTAGAGTTTGCACAGAACTTGCTCAGACCTGGGAGGTGACAACTAGAAATCAAAGCCCTGTTTTCTTGTGTTTGGTGGGAAGCATCAGTAGGCTTCAGCATAAGAGGGAAATAATTGTCATGAGATAAATTCTTTTTGTATAAGATAAAGTATGCAAGCACAGGGGAAATGAAAAGTAAAAGCAAATAAATGGGCACAAGTTTTCTGCCTCAAAACCTCTGCTTTCCTGAGGCTCATGTTTCTCTGCTGCACAGAAGAAAAGACCTATAGTACACCACCAAGTCTCTTTGCAGAGTTTCCACCAGCCTCCATAAAGAGTGGAAGAGGAGGGGTGGGGCTTGTTGACTCCATTTTCACTCATGGACTACACAGACAGTTCATATCCCAGAACCCACTGACCTCAGAGGCTCTGCTGATGGTCACAACTATCAATACATAAGTCCTTGCAACCCTGTAATGTCTCGTGTGACCTTCAAGAATACTCAAAATCTTACATGTTCCACTGTGGAGCAGGCAGAAGGCATGATAGCTCAGTAGCAGGGGTTTTGGAAGACCTTATGGATTTAGAAGCTGCCACCCTCCACTCTTTCTGATCTCATCACCCTGTGTCGTAATGTTGATAGGCTGCCTTTGACTAGCTCCCAATGGATCAGGAGAATTACTTGTGAGTCACTTATTAATTTCCTGTGAATTTGCACCAAGCACTTGTCCTAAATTCTGATGGTTGACCCCTGGATTCAGGATGTTGTGGTTCTACAGCATCTTCAGCTACATATAGAAATGAAACATTAGGGAACCTTGCGGGAGCTTGAGTAATCGTTTAGGATCTAGGATAAGCACAGTAGCTAGATATTTGCTAAAATTAAACTGGTCAGCATTGAAATAATATTTACAACTGAATTATCATCTTTAAGTTTTAGAGCCAAATCACCATAAACAAATGGCCTAGTTCATGTCTCTCAGAGCTGTCGTCTTAAGCTGTCAGCAGATATAGGAAGAAAATGCTCAATTCCTTACATTCAGGTTATATTTTCAGAGTTCTTCCTATAACCATAAAAGTTATAAGGGACATCATGGGGGATGACCATGAATATGAGCTCCCAGTGTGATGCAACAGCTAAGACGACTAATATGGTCTTTGAGTGTATAAGCATTGGCCCATTGACTAGACATAGGAAGATGTTATTACCATTGAATATGGCAATAGTGACTGAGTCCAGTTGTGGGGTATATATCTAACAATATATTGACAAACTGGATTAGATTCAGAAAAAAAACACTAAGAATAACTGGAGAGCTAGAAAACATGCCTTCAGAAGACTACAAAAGTGCAATCTATTTAATTTATCCAGGGGAAAGTTAAGAGGTGACCTGATCACAGTCTAAATGTAACTATGCAGTGAAAAGATTTCTAATAGTAAAGGGCTCCTTAATGTATCAGACAAAAGTGTCAAACAATCCAATGACTGAAACTAGACAAATTCAGACTAGAAACTAAACTATTTTTTAATAGTGAGGGCACTTAACGATTGGAACAACTTACTTAGGGATGTGGTAAATTCTCTAGCAATTGAAAGCTTTAAATTAAGGTTGAATGTCTTCATAAAAGGTACATGCTAATTCAACCAGACGTTACTGACTTGATGCAGGAATTATTCAGTGAAATTCTATGGTCTGTGTTATGCATGAGGTCAGACTAGAACAGTGGTTCCCAGCCTGTGGGCCGGGGACCAACAGTGGCCCGGGCGGCAGGTTCCTTGCTGGAGCCAAGGGGATGGGAGATCAGCACTCCCCTTCCCCAGGCTGTAGAAGGGAGCACAGCAAAGCACTCTCCGTAGATCCATACATGCTGGGGTGCTTGCTGGAACCACAGGGAAGGGAGCACTGATCTTCCATCTGCCTGGCTGTAGAAGGGAGCCGCTGCCTAGGTACCCAGGTAGAGGGTATAGGATGTAGGTGGTGTCCCTGCTGCAGCCAGGGAAATGGGAGATCAGTGAGGAGGCAGACTCTTTTTCAAGGTGGGCCTGCTGGTGGAGTCTGGTAGCCCTTCAGGGCAGATACCAAGACCTGGTATCTGTGGCCTTCAAGCCAAAAAGGCTGGGAACCTCTGGACTAGATGATCACAGTGGTCCTTTCTGACGTTAAAAATCTATAATCTTTTGTTTTTAAAGAAATTTTACATTCTAGAGCATGGTTATCTAGCAAAGGGAAGATTCCATAATCATGAAATATATGGGACCCTGCTTATGATCCATTTTGCATCAGATGGCACATTGCCTAGAAAGAGGAACATACCTTATAAAGCGGCTGTTCCTTCACTCCTCCCTCCTGCTGACCACCCTCAGTCACAGAGATCCATCATGTGTTGCAGCCATGAACTGCATGATGTAGCTATGCAATACAGAAGACTCATCTCTTCATAGCCGGACAAGATCATACTCACAGCATTATTGTTTCCTGCCACATAACATTAGTGAACTTTGGGAGTTTTGATTTAGTGAGTAAGCCTAGGAATAAAAATCACCATGCACCTGAAACAGTTAATATCACAGTGATGGAGGCTCTTGCACATGAGACTCCTATCCTGCCACTGTTTCACACACACACACGATTCATAGATTCCAAGATTTGGGGAAGTGGGCAATTGTGATGATCTCGTCTGAACTCCTTTGTAAACCAGGCCATAGAATTTCCCTATAATAATTCCTGTTTAGAAAAACATCCACAATTGATTTAAAAGTTGTCTGTGGAGAATCCACCAGGAACCTTTATAGATTTTTTCAATGGTTAAATACACTCATTGTTAAAAATTGACAATTCTGCCTGAAAGTATATACAATGGCCCTATAAACTAGCACGAATGTGGTTCCTCTGTACAGCAGCAATTCTTCTACTGCAGTTCATTTACCAAAAATAGATCTTCATATATAAACATTTATGGTGATTGCCATTTACATGTCAACGTTTCTCAGCGGTTACTAGTGTGGTACCCGAGATATGAAAGTTCCCTCCTATGATGAACTTTTTTAAAACAGTGGCTGGAATTTGGTTTCCGATCAATAATAAAACTAGGGAAATGGGAGCATTGTGTTTCCTATGTTGTTACATATTAATAAATATATTAACTCATATCACAGTAATATGGCTTAGTTAGCAACAGCATCTTATTGGTTTGAATTGATACATTCGAACCACATAACATGAATGTGGTTAATGTGAAACCACTGATTACTATAGAATGCTATATTTTACCCTTACTTATTAAATTGATTTGCTGACCAGCGCACAGAATGTATAATGATATCTACTATATCATGATATAAGGTTCTTCCTAATACTTAACACCTTCAGCATTTTACATGTTTGAAGACCTAAAGAAACATGAGCATGTATTACTACTCAGTATAATTGACATATCAGCATGGATTGACACTTGGGAGATGTAGGTTCCACTCCACTTCTATCACTGACCTACTCTATGACTTAAGGGAAGCCTTTGTTTCCCCTCACATCTTCTTTACTTAAATTGTAAGCTGGTTGGGGACCGAGGCTGCCTTTTATTCTGAATTTATAAAATGTTTTGCTTTAGGAGGCCTTGTTCTCAGTTGGGACCCGTAGACACATCGGTAATATAAATAATAATTAAACCTGGTCTTAAAATAAACTAATGCAATGACATTTAAAAATATTATGAGACTAATCCTTCTTGATTTATTCACACACTTAGTTCCCAGTGTGTCTACTTCCATGAAATAAAACAAGTGGATTTGCCCCAGGATGACAATAGATTAATATTATTTATACCACACTCTAAGGTGTGATAGGCACCTCAGGGAAGAGATAATTAGACAAGCATCGTGCACGTACAGAGAGTTTAAAATCAACATTGCTTTTCAGATGTACAAACATTAACATTTCGTACACATGCAGGGTCTGATCCTGTGAGGTGTGGCATGCACAAGGAATGAGGGACTGGCCTTTGGGATGGACCCAGCCTGTTTAGTCAGGATGTGCCCCTTTAATAAAAAGGTGAAACCATTGTATGAGAGCATTGTCCTTTTTTAAGGTATTTTTTCACAATGTTGTGTGCTTGCCATAAAGCCTAAGTTGAGGTCAGGTCATGATTAGTCCTTGCAGTGCGCCTTTGTAAGCCATGACATGGGAAATTTGTTATTTTACTGGCCTGTAATTTGTCAATTTTCTTCATGAGAGAGAATGTTATAATTTTGCCACTTAGATTCTTAAACTGTGTGACAAACTTTTTCAATACAGACAACAACAACAAATATACGACACAGAAGACAAAGCCCTGACAAATTTAATCTAATGCAAATATACAACATACACAATGGAAAACAGCCAAAATCTCAAGGCGTGCTGGCGATAATCGCAAGATCGGGGCAGTTTTAGGGACATGGGGCTGCATAACCCTTTGACTTCTGAGACCCAGTCACTGAAAATCCAGACTTGCCTTTCAAATCAAAATATAAACGTTTCTACCCCTTTCTGTCGAAGAAAGAACCACCCAAATGTAAACAGATGCTACAGCTGAAAGTTTATCATGGTGATTTTTCCTGAAACTTCACAGGCTTTTATGATCATTCTGTGAAACAGCTGCTGTCCTTTTGACTTTAGTTGGGGCCCCAAACCAATTTATGACTGTGTGAGAGACTACCCCAGCTGTAAACTGCTCTCTGGCTTACCACCTATCACCATCGCAGTCATCATAGGCCTGGACACAAAGAGAAGGCTAGTAATGGTCTAACAACCACATGGTGGTCTGGGAGCAGGGATTATCTGAGCTCTTACCCTGACACTAGGGAAGGGAAGTCCCTCAACCTCTCTCCCTCATTTAAACAGAACTATAAAAAGAGGAAGAATAGTAACCTATCTCAGAGTGGTGTCTGGACTGTTCATTAGTTAATTTGTAAAGGGCTATAAATGTTAAGGTACAAGAGAGAAAGAGTGGCTATGTTATTGAAAAGACAGTAACATACGGGTAGGAACAAAGATGACATAACGGAGCATGTTAGGGGAGCAAACCAGACTGAGAGAAAGAAGAAATGGAGCAAGATGGAGGGGAAGTATAATATATGATTGTACATTACTTATAAAATGGGGCGCTGTTTCGTGACTGGGGCTCCTAGGAGCATGATAGTGCAAGTAATAATAAATAATACTAAATACAGAAGAGAGCAATGACCACAGAATGAGCATGCCTATTTAAGACAGATGATGAAAAGAAAGGAGATGCTGCTTTTTAAGGAAAGAAGAAATATCAGAAGCACGTAGCAAAGGTGGATGCAGAAGTTTTTTTTTTTTTAATGACCTTTTCAGGGGCGGTGCTTAGCTGTCACTTTTAAATTTGGCACATTCTATTTCCAACATAGGGTAAAGAATAGTACCTAGTCCTACAGTCCATAAATCTAAACTTTACACTCATTAAGCCCTTCAGGAAGGTTGTTTAAAAAACCACCCACACCTTTAAATGCAAGAGTGGTGTCAAATGGAAAGCTGGCAAACCAAAAGGATGTAGAGCCATCCATCTCAGAAGTGAGAAAATAGCACTGAGCATAGGGACTGACATTTAAAGCTATAGGAAGACCCCTGGGACTGATAAAGTAAATTGAGGTGACCCTGCAAAGCTGGTGTAACTGGTGCCCCTCTAGGTTTATCATCTTCATCATCAGGGCCCTACCAAATTCACAGCTGTGAAAAACATGCTGCAGACTGCGAACTCCATGTGAAATCCAGCTATTGGAGGGGCAGTGGAAGGGCAAGGCTGAGTGCTCCCCAATTCGAGGCTCCTACCATGCTCTAGGTTCCAGCTGCTAGTCCCGGCCAGTCTGGGGATGTGACTTCCTTTTCCCCTTCACAGTTGTTCTCCAGGGGAGAGCAGATCCACTACTGGGTGCCTCCCCCCGCTTCAGCAAGCCTCATGGCTCTGCTGTCCTCAGAGCTGAGAGGAGAAGCTCAGAGCCCTGGCTGGGGTGTACCCACCACTCCTGGGATACCAGAGCCACTTCCACCTCTGGAAATCGACTCCAACTGCAGTAAGCTCCGCAGCTGGGAGGGAGGTAATTCCGCAACCCACCTATACCAGCATTGTGACTCCCCTCTTTTGGGTTGGAACTCCCAACAGTTACAACACCATGACATCCCAGATGTAAATATTTGAAAACATGAAACTGGCTACTTTTAAAACCCCCTGACCACAAAATTGACCGTGAATTTGGTAGGACCCGAATTCTCACTATGACAACTAGTTTAAAATTAGACCCACTGCTTGGGTCATTCTTATCCTGACCTTGGGTCTCCTGCTACTTGCTACTCCTCCCCCTTGCTAGGCTGGATTGTCACTGGGGGCCTCAGTCTAATGTCTTGGCAGGGGGTTCAGAACTGCTTGTAGCAGCTTGCTGTGCTGTGCAGAAGAATACGTATAGACTAACCTTATTCATGTAAGATCTAAAACTTTCAGAGAAATGATGTTTGTCAAGAAAGGAAAAGCTATCTGGCTGGCTTTAAAGGTGTAGCTGTGTGAGATCACAGAGTATCCATACAACTTCCAGAAATACTAGCAAACAACTGTTAACTTTGAGTTTTGGCCATATGAGATGTACTGTAATATAATTGCATATCTTCATTTATATGTGCAATGCTAGACTATATAAAAATGATAGCTACCCAGCCCACTGGCAGGGAATTCCCTCAGTCCCAGACCTGGCCCTGCACAATCGCTTCTGTCATTATTAGCCATGTAGTGAAATTGCATATATGCATGAAATAGGCAATCTTCTATTACCTAGTGGTAAACAGTAAACTACACATAGTACATATATCACACAATAGTTTCCAAGGTAAGGTTCACAAGAACTCCGTTTCATGAAAAAAAACTGAGGTTTTGAAATTTGTTTTCATTCTGATAGGGAACACAAATGAGCTCTTTTGATTTTATTTATTTCTTGGTAGAAAAGCACACAAAAGACCCATTCCAGAATAGCTCCGAGGTTCAGGCACTCATCTGACATGTGGGAGACCAGATGCAAGTCTTCGCCTGAGTCAGACAAACACTGGGTCCTCTCTATTCCAAGTGAATATCCTAACCACTGGGCTACTAGCTACACTGATCTGTCTCCTGTCCTCATTCCCATACCCCCCAAACTATCCTGGATCCAAGACATTTTCCAAACAAAATTTTCATGAAACCAATATGTTTCTGCAAATCGTTTCAGTTTTGATGAATCAGCATTTTTGTGGGGAAAAAACATTTTCCCCACAAAAACACTAAACTAAACATTTTTCAGCTACTCCTATGTACTAAGTAAATACCAGGTTGAAAATCTGCACAGAAACCTAAAATCTGTACAATCTAAACAGGAGTCACTGGCAGTCGGACAGAGCACTGGAGACAAGTCAAATTTCTGTCAGTCCCTCTCATTTAGCATGGAGATGGACACTGATTTATTTTTACACGAAAGAAAAATGGTATGTATTAAGGCAATATTCAACAGTTTACATTTATTTAACCATAACCTATTGATATCTTAATTTGGGATCCACTTGAACTGAATTTGACAAGATGCCCCCCCAAAAAAAATCTACACCCACCAGGAAAATAGATACAAACATTTCAGTGTACTGAAGTTTACTACAAATATAGTCAGCGTATTATATGTATGCTTCATTTTCTAACTAATCTCAGCTATCTCATATTCACCAGCATGTATATGAAAGTGAGAATACAAGACTGAATATAGTAGTATGGCCTTAAGGTTTCTCTGGTGTTAATTAAAATGGCTGTATTGTCATGAATAAGGTAGAGGCTATTTGAATAACTGAATATTCAATTCTGATGCAGATCTTTAAAAAAAAACAAAACAGGTCAACCCAAATAAAAAATGTTTTGAAATTTTCTGTGAACCAAAATGTCCACACACAAAGATTGTTTTGTGTCAATTAAAATGTTTCAGTCAACCTGAAACTAAACATTTTGTTTTTAAAACATTTTATTTTATTTTTTAAACTAAGAACATCATTCAGAAATGAAAAGTGAGAACATTTCATTCTGGAAAAGGCCAAAATAAATCATTTTAGATTTCTATCTTTTTTCTTTTTCAGTTTGCAAAAATCAACCTAAATTCAATATTAGTTTTGATCAATCTGAATCTCCATCTTTGGGTAAAAAGTTTTGAATAAATAATTTTGCCCTGCTCTAGTAATAAAATCAAGAGCAATTATGCAAATTACCATTAATAAGGCCTTTATAATACATCACATAGGACATATTCAGTACATCCCACTTTACCGACTAGAAAAACTAATAGAGAAATATTTTAGTTTTATTTTCTTTTATTGGGACTATATTTTGTATCCTTCCACCCAGTAAAGACAGTCAGACTTGGTATCAAACAGATAACTACACAGACTTAGAGAGAGGGAAATAATAAATAATAAAATTAAGCTTCTCCAAAAATATCTAAAGGTTTTCGATAAATAAAATTGTCATGATTTACAAGTTCAGTGCCTCAGGACATTCTAAGACTAGAACCAACAACTAAGTACTGTATATACCATCTGAAAATGGGAAACATCCCTCCACCGATGGTAGAACGCTCCCATTTCTAGCTCTGTAAAGTCGCAGAATTTTAGATCAAATCTTGTCATGGTCCATGACTTTATATTGGCCACTATGGACTTCATTCTACTATAACTAGAGACTGGGAGGTGGAATTATACATTTGGGGAGAAAGAAGGAAACATTTCTCTGACAGATTTGATTCTTTTAAATAACTGGTGGCTGTTTGTTTGAGGCTGCTCATAAGTCTAGGATGTTAGAGTAAGTCCCTCTGGAAATGGACTACTGGACAGAATGTGAAGAAGATGGTCAAAGTGGTATACTAAATATGATTTGTTTTACATACTTAGACACATTCAGCTGCATCTATTAGCATAGATAATTTAAAAGTCTTTTTAGCACCTTTTTTATTTTAGTGTCAGAGAGGATGGCTACACATACACATTCAGTTATTTTTCACCTCTGCAGGCAAGTAGTGCCAATTGGCAGTTACTAGAAATAATTGCTGTAAATTAAATAAATTTTAGCTGATTTTACAAATTCACAAAACAAACTAATTTACCAGTTTTGCAATAGATTAGGCAAGATTAAACAGACTGAAATGAAGGCACCTATCACACCCACTAGAATTAAAGATGCAAAACAGTTTTGATGATAACCCCAGTTTCATAAACTTATAATTTTCCAAAACACATCTTTATTTATTGTCCCATGCTAGATCTCAGCATGAAGGTGAGTTTCATTCCAAAGTCTGAATAAAACCTTTCAAGTGCGGGTTGGATAAAGAACACAAGGGGAAAGAAAAGTGGTAAAAATAAAATCCCAATGTCAAAAACCCTGCAAAGCCAACAAAATCCCAATCCCTTGTTTTGACCAAAGTTATGGACAAGAAGGCTGAAGTTTGAACTTCAACAAGGAAATAATTGTACTTTTATCTGTCTTGGGAGGGTAATAAAAAAAGGTAGTAATAATTAAAAAGTCACTTAGGAGTATTTTTAGTAGATGTTAGGAGAGCCTAATTTAATAACCCCATGCCATCTTAATATCACATACACATTCTCCTTCCTGGACTTGACTAAAACCTGGCAGTTATTAAGATCTTATTGTGAAGAGACACATAACAGAAGCTATTTCCAATGCATAACAACTTTTATGAGTCCTAGAAAGCCAATGAACAATGCTGCATTTTCTTCAGCACCATCTACTGGCTCCATATTGATTAGTGGACTAGTTACACATATACAGCTTTAGTACATTCTCAAAAATAATCTCAGCTGAGCAAAATCCACCCTAGTTCAAATTTGTGCTACTCTAGTGAGTTGGGTGGAATTACTCTACTTGCAACACCGCTAAATTAGACCCAGAAATTTATTCTTCTCAATCTAAAGAGGTGCTTATTAGCCCACTCATTAGATGCACTAACATGCTCAATCCCCACTGTCCTCATTTTGTGCCTAGGTACCAATTACACATCACTCACTCAAAGTTGAAAAAGCAAATCTCCTCTTCTTTGGACTTGTTATCTGATAGACAAATTAACTTTCAACAGATATCCCTCCAATCCATACCTTTTTCACAGGCTTCCACAGTCCTCTAATAAAAGGAAGATTATTTATAGAGCCTTTATCTCTCCTGGCCACAGGGGTACATAAGAGCTCTAGAGGATTCCTGGCTCTTTCATCAACTTCATAGTGTTGCCACCACCACTTAGTTTTACTATGAGTTCTGCAATATTTGGAGGTTTTCCTGAAATTCCAACTGCTGCAATCAAGAGATCTGCATGAGAAATTTAGCGTTTGGGTTTTTTTTCCAAAGTAGTTTCTAGCTTTCATGATTGCATGCAAAATCTTGAAAATATAAAACAGATGCACCCAAAAGGCTAAAAAGACACAGACAGCACATAAACAAAACTCCAAATGAAAAAAAAACCCCTCATGATGTTTAAATTAATCTCATGATTTAGGGCACCATGACTCATGATTTTTTGAATGCATGACATTTGCAATACTAGCTTTTAGTTGTAGCTCCATCCAGACTCCTTTCCTAGGGTTGTTTACTATCTATTAGCTTTCAGCAAGTATGTGTATTAGATATACTCGTCCACAGATGAACCAACAGGGCTTGCTTTTATTTCCTTTCTCTTCTCCCAGCATGCCAAGCACTCAAGCTAATCATGTGATCCATAATGTGACACTCCCCCCACCCAGATTACAATCCCCACAATCCTGACCCTAAAGGAGATGAGGCCCTGTAAAAGGCTGTTGAGGAACATCTGCCCTTTAAAGGGCCAGCATGCTCTATTACAGGGAGAGAAAGCTCAGATCCACAAAAGATATTTAGGCTTTTGAAATCAACCAAAGTTAGGAGCTAAATACCTTTGTGGATCTGGGCCTCAGTGCCTTAATAAAACACATAGCAAAATTCTCCATGAAATCCAAACTTGCTTTACAATCAGGGTCTGTAAAAAAATCAGAGGTGTGAATAAGAGTGCAGGTAAATATAGGGTGTCTGCATCATTTTTGCTGCATTCTACAATATTCTACAAAATTTTAGGCTTTTATTGAACAAAATATGTATCTTTCCCAACTGTAAATTTACAACCATCACAGTTTTAACAAATGTACTGATTCCCTTGAAATGCATTTTTGAAGAAAATTGTCTTCAGCCAACAATAGCACTATAAAATGTGTGAGATTCCAATTTCCAATGTGGCCAAGTTCCTATTTCCACTGAAACTTAATTTTGCATTTCCTGTGCCTGTTATTTTAAGAGTGCTCTTAACTTTGAATAAACATAGCTTTCTGCATTACTTTCATTGACAAGATTGCCTATCAAATATATCAGGCAGTGTGGTCAAGAGCAAGTAATGCAGAACAGAGCAGAGCACAGGGGTTCAGGAAAGTTGTATTCTATTCTTTGTTCACTTGTTTGCCTCCTGAGTAACCTTAGGCAAGTCATTCCCCATGCCTCAATGTCCCCATTTATAAAATGGGCATATTGATATTTAACTCTCTTTGTAAAGCATTTTGATTTCTATTGATCAAACATACTATATAAGACCTATTCCAAAGGGGTAGCCGTGTTAGTCTATTGTAGAAAGACAACAGAGTCTTGTGGCACTTTTAAAGACTAACAGATTTATTAATCGCATGAGCTTTCGTGGGAGAAAATCCCACTTCGTCAGACGCTATTACTACTCTTGTCCACGTCCAACTAGCAGGTGCTCAAGGAAGATGTGCACCTGCAACCTCTGTTTTTCACATGTAAGTGCTGATATGTGCACACAACCCATGGTTTGTAGGCCTATTTGAAAATATGTGTATATATCAGTAAGTGAGACATATATGAACACACACATTGTGCAAGGAATACATGCCATTCTTTAAACATCAAATTTCCAGACACATTTCATTTTATGGAAAATTGTTCTACATAGATAGAATAGAAAACCTAGAGCCCAATTCTGCCATCAGACATACATGCACAACTAAGCTCTGAGACCCTTCTCCCGCAAAGGGCTTCAGAGCTGAGCTACAGCCCAACCGCAAATATCTACATTGCAATTTTTAGCCCTGTAGCCAAGCTCCAGGAACCTGAGTCAGCTGACCGAGGCCAGCCAGAGCCCTGCTATTGTGGTGTAGATTTACAACTTATTCTATAGGTATTTCCACTGATTTTGATGGGCCTATTCATATAGTCCGGTATGACTCAACATTTGTACAGATAACAGAATCTGGCCTAATAAAACATTATATTTACTACATATAAAAATAAACAATATTGATAACATAAAAGAATGTGCTAATGTTAATCAAATATGAAACTTTACTAAATCTAACATGTGGACATGTGCCTTTTCCCTTTCAACAAACTTGTAAAAGCTTTCCTAATTTATATGAGGAACACTAGCTTTAACTGGTATATTTAAGGGGATATCATTATGGTGCCAGGCAATGAATGTTCATCAGAAAACACTTTTTGACGTACTTTGAGTCTGTTTCTCTATTACTATACTGCAGAATAAAATTCAATACAATACAATACACGTCTTTTAAGATTTCTTCCCTTCATTGTTTAATACAGTAAGACATATCACATCAATGTAGAAACCATTCACAAGGACACCTATTGAAAAGAATGATGCAGTTAAATAGTCATATATCCAGTTCACGAAACTCAGACATGGAAATGAAAGTTAGCTGTTTTAAACTAAATTTCTTTAAATTAAATGACAAGTTTAATGATGAATGATCATCATTAATTTGCACTTCTCAGGAACCAGAAGTCAATAGGAGTTTAGGAAGAGCAAGTAATACAGGATCAGGCCCCAAACCATAAAGAAGATTAACATTTGAAATAGACAGGTTTGTTGAATTAATGTATTCTCTGAGTGCCAAACCAAAACAGAGTTCTAAAGTAATGGGTCTGCTTTCAACAAGCACCTGTGAAAGGAACAGACTAGTTAAAAGAGTAAGAGTGGAGACCCCACAATATTGTGTGTGTAATAGGTTTCCACTGTATATTGAATAGTCTTAATAATTCCTTTGGAGAACAACTTGTAAAAGAATTATTCATTCTCTCTGTGCATAGATTTTGAGAATAATTCACTTCACTCTTCCAAATTATTTTCAGAGTGTATACATACAAAAAAGAATACAAAACTTTCCCTAGTCTATATTTGAAAGCTTGTCAACATTCAGCACTAAGGCCTTTAATCCCAGGCTTTCAATAATTTAGGTAATGCTTGATTACTCCATTGCCAGAACATCAAGCTCTGCAAAATCTGAGTCACACACTTATTTGAGGAGGGTGGGGTCCGGACAGAGCGAAGAGAGAGAATACTGTAAGCACCTAAGTAAAATAAATTTCCTAACAGCACAACATGTAATGCAGTCTTGTATTTGCAATGTAAACTTTGGTAAATACCAGTATGGCTACATACCCAAGCATTCTTTCTTCTTTTTTTCATTAACAAAGCCCCTACTTAGGAGTTCTAGAGTCAGAATGCTGCAACCTACAGAATCATATTCATAGAGTTAAAGGGAATCTTTTCATTCGATTCAGTTAGCTTTGCTATTTAATGACTTTTCCCCAGATATAGTGTGTGCTGGAAAGAAAGAAAGAAAGAAAGAAAGAAAGAAAGAAAGAAAGAAAGAAAG
>ML685906.1:2300915-2429178 GCA_007922175.1 Pelusios castaneus
AAGAAAGAAAGAAAGAAAGAAAGAAAGAAAGAAAGAAAGAAAGAAAGGCCATTCTCACAGACAATACATCAGAAAACATTTAGAGAGAAGCCAGTTGTGTTGACTTTTTTCCTTTAAGAGAGCCATTTTTTTTCTTAGCTGATAGACAGGGGATTCAATATCTGCTTTTTACTGTTCATTTGGTAAATATAAACTAGTACAAATTGTTTGCTTTACTTTGCTAAGTCTGTGCATTTGTACAAAAACCCAGATGTCTAGATAAATAGGATTTTCCAGAAAAGTTCTCCATTCAAAAATGGTTAGTTTTAGTCCAGTCAGACTAAACTTATTTGTACAGAATTCTTGGTTCACTTTCAGATGTTATATATTTGTAAACATATATATTTTAAGGCATAATTAATTTCACAAAAACCCTCGCTTACTTGATAATAATAAATTAATCTTGCAAATTTGTCAGAAGACTGGAATGAAAAACATCGTCCCTACCTCCCAGAATTAAATAGCCAGCTATTCATTTTTAAGGTCACTTAGCACACCATTGCCTCTGAATTCTTGTTTACACATAGGAATAAATCTTGCCCTCTTAAGTACATGAGCTTCTCTTCAGCAAAGCTCACCATTTTAGCCCCTTGCCATATTCTGCACCAGAAATCAGGAACAGCCACCGCCACCAGGCGAATGCTCTCAGTGAGTGGAGCAATGGCACATTCGATTACCCCTCATACCAGTTTGAACCAAGTCCTCAGACACCTCATCCATCAGTCCTAAAGCACAAGAGAAGCAGTACACCGCAAGCAAACCTCTTCTCTCCTACTCCATCAGCCGAGTTGAGGCCCAGATGGGAAACAGGCTTCTCTTCTAATAATAACAGTTATATACCTCTAAGATCAGGCCTTGGCAATCTGACCTTAAGCCATCCTTACTTGTAAGGAAGTCCCCATCCTCTTCAGAGCAAGAAGGAAAGAAAGAGTGAGAGGGAGGCAGGTAGGGGTGAAGACCAGTCCTCTGTGGCCTGATTTGAAAGTTTGCTGTGGCATGTCGGGGGAGAGACACTTTGGCCAGCCGAAAAGTGCCTATGGTTGCTCTTGCTTTGGGAGGGTCTCTTCACGGTTTCTCCCTCTTCTTTTCTCCCACTCCTCCCCCCCCCCTTGTTTCAAAAGGGGCCTCTGGTCAGCACTGATTAATAAGTGTTTTTTGTTGTGAAGTGTTGAATAATAGAGGATGGCCGGTGACCCAACAAAGACTAAACCTTGGGCTTCTTTATTGTGGCAAGCTGAGAAAGGGGCTTTAGGACAGAGACCCCAGCACTGACCCACACACATCCTGTGGATTCCCTATTCATTCTCACAGCCTTCCAGTCGCCCAGAGCTCCCATTGTTTGTCAAACAACAATGGAGAAAGTAAAGCTCCTTTCAGATTCCTCACTGATGCTTTGCATTTAAGGGAAACCCCATCCTTAATGTTTTTCTTGATGGCTGTTAAGATGGATTTGACGTCAACTCCTACGATTTCAGGTTTATTCACATCTCTCAGAACTCTCTATGTTAAACCAGAGACCCAGTATTTATTCCTTTCTATAAATACTTCTATTGTTGGGTTTTTTTTTTAATGGATGTTCTCATTTAGTTTGCTGCTGTTGTACTTACACAGGACAGTGTTATGCTTCTCGCCCGCAGCTACAGTGCTAGGAAAATGGGGGCTTCCTTTATTTTTTGCAACTCATACCACTGCAGTCCCTGAAAATAGCTATGTTCTTGCAGCAGCTCCTCGGAGGGGGACCCGCTGAAGTACGGCTCCTACCCAAAAGCAGAAGATTGCAAGCGCTTTGTACAGTTCTGCACTGATTAGGCAACCCTAGCTTTTGACTTCTTCCACTCTGTGCTTTACAACCCAAGATTTCAAAGCCAGCCACCAAGGAGGGCATCCATATTACCTCCAAGAGTTAATTTGAGCCCCTTCCTTTAGTTACACTCTAATATACACAGCTGCCAAGCCAGTGGGTAGGAAGATAGTTAGGTGGATCAGGGGCATCAGGGTTGTGGAGGTGTGTTTAATTGGTTCCACTGTCCTGTGAATATTTTTATTATTAATTTCCACTACTCTATAGCCTCTACTTATATCTGTAAACAAAGAACTGGAGAATTCTGTTAGCTAGGATTCTGTTAGCTAGGAGCTTGCTTTTGTTCTTCCTTGGGTTTAGTATTTTTGGGGATGGAGGGATTTCTGCTAAGTAGCTAAAAATGAAGGGGGGAAATGTCCATGACTTCACTACCGGCTGAACAGTTTTTAAATGTCTCATTGCTTTGCCAAGATGTTGACACTTCCCTACAAAGATCTAGAAATGCACAGATTGGGAAGCAAGTGGGGGAGAGGGGAGGGTTACTCTTAGGATGACCCTTTCACAATATAAAGACAAGAAAGGAACAGAAACCTTGGCTTCATAATTCTGGATATCAGAATTAGGTTGATGGCCTTTGTCCTGGAAAATGTCCAATTGCAAAGGCTTTAACAGTAAAACCCCCAAGTGGGAGAAAAAACAGAAGGACCAAAGTTTTACAGTTTATTAGCTCCATTCTAGAAGAGGGCTCATGACACCATTGGGGTTGGGTGTGGGTTGTCAGGTGGTTCAAAGGCAGTAGACTTTCACCCCTGGAGGCTTGTTTTCAAAGCAGGCTTTGGTTACAAGTGAAATGAGTCTGGTGATCTCAAGTCAGGCATTAGTAGGCCCTTTGCCCATTCCTGTAAAATTTAGCATGGGCAGAGCAGAAATGGCAGCTCTGCGCGGGAGAGGCCCAGAACCGGATTAGCCACGGGTGTGACGACCCAGGGGGCGGTGGAGGGTTTGCTGGACCTCAGCCTTTCACTTTCATGACTACTAGATTCACTTCAAATGTTAAAAGGAGGGAGGGGGGAGCATATTCTATTGTTCCTCTTCTGCATTGATATGCTAATTTCCCTTGTGATGCCATAACAAAGAACACCTTGCACTTTTGAAAGACTTTTGTGTTCTGTCCAGAGAAGTTTATTATCAACTAATTAGCAACAACTTTCTTGCAAATGAGTTGGGTTACATTTTCATAAGCTTTGAACAAACATACTGGTCTGCCTTGTGTCAGATAGAGTCCTACATCAGGGAGTGAGCCTTAATAATCAACGTGTGCTATATGAAGAACCTCTGTCTATGTAGCATCAGCCGAGCTATTTGATTCAGCATGCTTCCAGGCTTTCAAGGACCAAGATACGGACTCTACAAAACAAAATCTTAGATAAGGATTACTGGTCATTCTTTTTTCAAATGAAGGCTCTTATAATAGATTACCATAGCCTTTCAGGTGGTCCTGATTTACTTCAGTGGTAGTCAGAACATGAAGAAAGCACATTAAAATTAAGAAATCATACCAAATAAAACATGCTTTAGACAGTCTAGTTACACTGCCAATTTAAAGCCATCAGGGTGGGGAGGGCTATCTTTGAACTGACAGATAAGAAGAGAGATTTAGAGTCTCTAAACACATTTCTTCAACAGCATAATATTTATTCTACAGACCTTCCACAGCAGAAATTGGTCTCAAAGTAAAAGACTTGTTTAGATAAACGTTACACTTTATATAGATTGTTCGTATCATTTGAAGCACAAGATGATGCTATTTCCTTGTTTGAAAGATAAACATGGAAAACACCCAAAGATTTTATTTTCGTATAGGTGTAGTAAATGTTTACGCTTTAAGAGATTAAAATAACACATTCACTTTCCTCTGTCTAAACTTAAGTAGACTGTAAACCTTGCTAGTATTGGGTGCAAATAATATTCTATTTCTTATCTCAAAATGCAAGATTCCCTGCTGCAACTCAGTTCATGTTGGGATTCATTTACACTGCTTCCTACATGGAATTCTTGAGGTTAAGGATGGGCTAAAGAGAAGAGGGCTCTCTGGAAGCTGGTAGGCCTTCGGCCCATTCAGTTGCCATGGGTGTCTGGGGTGCAGAAGCAAAGCAGGGCAGCATTGGTTGGTTTTCCAAACTCATATTAGTCTGAGCTATTGCATTCATCAACTGGATAACCATGCTCTTTATCGCTCAGTCTATTTCTGTCCCCTTCTTCCTAGATTTCAGCTATTTAAAATATTAAACGACACTATAAAGTCTGATTGAAACTGAAAAATACTTGAGGGGTGGAAGGCTTGAGGGGCGGATTAGATTTCTTCATTTCCTTCTGGTAATCCTAAACGCAGCTATCTCTGGCACTTTAATCTCCTCTAGAGTCGGATTACAACCCATTTGAGCAAGTACAGTTGGAATTAGGAGATGACGGGCGTAAAGAGAGTACAAAGGGAAACTTTTTATATAACTTCCAAAAGGGTAGCCGTGTTAGTCTGTGTACAACAACAAAACAAGAGTCCTGTGGCACCTTAAAGACTAACCAATTTCTTCGTGCATAAGCTTTCGTGGGCTCCAACCCGCTTCATCAGAGGTATATGACACATTAGGTTGAAGCCCAAGAAAGTTTATGCCTAAAGAAATTGGTGAGTCTTAAGGATGTCACAGGACTCTAGTTGTTTTTTTTATATATAACCAAGATGCTGTGTTAGCCCCACAGGCTCCTTTCTACTCTAGTGGTCAGTGCATATGTAAAAATAAATAAATAAAAATGAAAACTAAATCTTAGTCTCTAAAAATGCCACAGGACTCTGTTTCTCTGCAATAGACTAACACAGCTACTCCATGGAACTATGTAAAACCTGTTTGTGATAGTACAGACCGCCTGATACAGACGCTCTTTATTGCATTCCCTTAGCGGCTAGCCGATTGGTTTCAAAGTGTGAGTGCACCAAAGATGGAAATGATTTTCTATTGATTTTAGCTTCCTGAAGCCAACGACCGCAGCTGAGTCTCTTCAGCATCTGATTTCATTTCTGACAGGACCTCCAGCTTCCACATTAGTTAGGTGGTTCCAGCTGGAGAACATAAACCAGCCCAAACGACTATTTATGGAATGACATAGTGTAGGTCTCTGGAAACATGAAATCCACATCGCATTCCTTTTGCTTTGGCATGTGAGGATCTGTTTAAAAATCCCTAATATCTGGTTGGAAGTGACCATGCCACCATGTATATTTAAGAGTCAAGTGCTGTTTTAAATGGCCTGGGACCATTTCGAAGAGCTGTGGTTGGCAAAAGGCTTCCTTGGAAAGTGAGTGTGGCTTGCACAGATCCGACCTTTCCATAGCCCTGCTCATCCCTTTCTTGAGGAGTCTCTATGTGTGCAAGTCCAGGAATGTCTTTAAAAGGTCACAATTAGTGGCTCAATCGCCAAAGATGGGGCCGTGGTATTTTTACATTGGGCGAAATACATGATTTAATTATACTCCAAAAACAAATGAAGGCTGGGCCTTTTCCCCAGATTGGAAGCAGCTAAATGCTCTTTTGTGCCTGCAGCCCCGGGGTTGTTAAAGAGGCTGCTGATGCGTGAGAAGGAAAGTGACTGATTTAACTCATTGGGATTCAGGGAGCGACCTGCCCTCTTTTGAAAAAAAAAAAAAAAAAACCGTGGGGGAGGGAGAGACACACACAGAGCCCAGCTTTCCCGAGCCGAGAGAGGCTGAATCCCAGGCAGAAACTATTGGAAGAGACACGGCGCCGTGTCTCTTGCCTGCACTGAAGCAGTGAGATCATTCCTGGGAGCCGTGGAGGGTAGGAGCCCCCCAAACCGGCCCGGGATGAGGATTACCCGGCCGCGCTGGCTGTAAGTACCACTCTGCAGAGCGAGGCTTCGAACCAGCGGGCTGCTTTAGGCGGCTGGGCACGGGAAAGCTCCGCGCACACCCTGGCCCCGCTCACAGCTCAGCGAGGTGGGGTGGCTGGGGGCCGCTAGCTCGAGCTGTTCCGGGCGGGGGTTGCTGTATCTTTTTAAGGCAACGTGCTGGTGCCTTCGGCTCATCGCGGGGGCTGCGTCCACCCCGCTGGAAGGACTGCCCTGATCAGACTCGCTTTCCCTTGCCTTCGCTGACCTTGCTCTGGCGGGGGGGATTTAAATCTCCCGAGATCAATAACCCTCTTCTCCACCGAATCGCCTTGGCTGTGCGGCCGCGCCTGGGGAAGCGGGTCGGTGAGAGGAAAGCTTTTCAACCCGTGGGGAGGAGGGGGGGTCCCTGCTTTCTTTGTGTGGTGCTGAAGCCGTGGGGCTGCTTTGTGCGTTGGGAGGAGAAAATGGCGAGTCCTGTTGTGTTTAGGCCATTTTCTTCCGGTCCGAGGGTTCCCCCAAACCCTAAATACTCCTTTGAAAGGAGCCACCTACCCCACGAGGTGTGAATTGCGGCAGCCCAGCTTTCCACCCGCCGCCGGGCCCTCGCCTGGAGATCGCACCCACTTTCTTCTGGGAGGGCTGGGGAGCGATTGCTGAAAAGGCGCATTCGCGGCTCCTGTTCTTCGGCTGAAAGGCAGTTGAAATCGCAGGCGGTATGTGGTACTTTTTCCTTTGGGGGAGGGTTGTTTGGTTTGGTTTTTTAAATTGCCTTTCAGCGTTAGGCAGGAACAATCAGGCAGAAAAGAATCAACCGGGAAAAGACTGATCAGGAATTAAATGGTTCGGAATGTCTCCTGCAACTTAATAAAGCTTTAAAAGTCTGTAGTTGTAATTAACTCTGTATTAAGCAGAACAGGAATGATGACGGGGTGTCTCTAAATAGTAGTTTAGATGCGTGCATATTTCCCACCAGATAGATAGATATCTCTCTATCTATTGCTATAGATAGATATAGATATAGATACAGGGTGGTTTTCCTATAGCTTCAATTAAGGCTATGGATGTTCGCTCCCTGATTCAGAGTTGATACCACTTCTTCATTTCCACGTTAATCCGTTTAAATAAATAGTTAGAGTCCTAGGTTTAAGAGTAGCGTCTTTAGCAGTCCCCATTTCATTATGATTTCGAATTATCGGACATCTGTCTGCTATTAAAAGCAATAAACTATAAATAAATGCAAATTTTCCCCACCTGCTTTCAGTGGTTTGCCTTGGGAAACGAATAGACTTCTTTTTAAAAGTGCCCTGGAGAAACTTGCAGTTTATTTCTCCATTTGACACCAACTTCGCCGCATTATTGAGTTTGTGCAAACACACGACGATTTTCGTACCTGAAAAATGTATCATTCATCTCCCATCATACAGATCAAAACCATGGACAGCGAACGGATATTAAACTAAAATGGGAACGGATTAATATAAAGTAAAGCGGGCCACAGGATAATATTCAAATTACACACACGAAAATAATAAGAAAACTAGCAGCTCTGTTTTTCTGAATTCTTTTTTCTCATTTCTTGTGAACAATGAGTTTCAAAAACAAAAGATGAAGGAAGTGACATTTCTATTTCTGCTGCGTTCTGCTAATTAAAATTAATAATACTTTTTACCGTTCTGTTACAGAAGTAAAGGAGATCAATCCACTGTGCATGCGTGTGCTTTTTCTTAAATGCAGAGACAAAAACAAATCTACAATTCAATTCTTCCATCAGCTGAGTGACGCTGGTGTAAATTAAATTGATTTTATCAGCGACCAGGTTCCACAATTGGAAAAATTAAATGCCACTTTGACAGCCAGGGATAATATGGAACAGATCTATAAAACAGCTCCTTCAAAAAATTACCCTAGATATCTAAGGTCTCTTCCTCATCCCACTACATTATATTCTGTCATTTGTTTTGCTCTATTGCGGGGCCGAAAATATTGAAAGAATAGTTTGGTGCAGAGACTGGGATGATGAGTCATCGACTTTATTCCAGAGCAAAGCCCCAGCCAGGGCTCAAAGGCAAATTTTCTTTCCATTTTGATCCTGTTTTTAACTGAGCTGCCTTTTCAAATATTTTTTTAAATCCTTCCAAACCATTCAATGCAGAAACATTCACAGAAAGCTCTTGGGAAGTTTAAATATATCCGAGGTTCGTAATGGCGAGTTTTGGAAGTAAAGGCCTTAACTCGACCTGGAAGGAACCTCTCCCGTTTACATCTAAAATTCGATTTTGTTTTAAACCAGCATCAATGTGGGCCAGGCCTTGAGCTGACCTAGGTTATCCGGAATTCGGGTTTTGGCTTTAATGTCTAAACAGATGCACTTGAGACACAAAACCGATCCCCGCAACAAACGACCCCCTTTCGATTTCTCTGCATAGGCTCTGTCTGTGGGACTTGGCTAGCTTTAGGACAGAGCGTTGCTGGGAGCGCTCTTTTACACACCCCCTTAGCTGATCGGCCCCCAAGGGTGGGAGGACATGGGGTCAGGCCAGTCTGGTTTCATTGGTGGGGCTGAGTTGCAGAGCACTCTGATTTAGCACGGCGTCTGGTTCGGTCTGAATGAGCAGCCCGCTGGGGGGCACCGTGTGCCGCCTGGCTGGACTACAGGGCACGGGTAGCGATTGACTCTGGATTATAACGAGGTTGCAGCCTATTATGAAACGGTGTTCGGCGGTTGTTCAGGTCGGGGCTGGGACGAGCAAGCGGATTCGGTTGTCAAACCGGAGTGAAGGGCGGTGTATGCGCCGGGATTGAAACCAGCCGGAGCGGGTCTCCACCTCAGTCAGCGGTTTCCTGGAGGAGGGCGGCGGGGTGAGCAGCCGCTTTTAATGCGCAGGTTAAGGCTGGGGGAGCTGACCTGAGCCCGATCCACGCCTTCTTGGCCAAAGTGGGCGAGCAGGTCGGAGCCAGAGCCGGTCTGGGGGCGCGGGGGTCCCTCGCCCTGCAGGGCTGAGTTCCGCCGGGCTCGCTCTGCTTTCAAGGACACGGGGAGAGGCTCAGGGAGCCACACATCTGCCTGGCGGGTGACGTCAGCAGCCCCGTGTAATCCTCTTGTACTGGAGGCAGATGCCTTATTTGTTTGGCTGGAGAGCCATTAATCCCTAATTCTGGATCAGCGAGCGAGGGGGAAAGACCGGAGCGCTCCTGCCCCCGCGCCCCCCCTTAAAAGGCACCGAGCGCAGAAGAGGACGCGGCTTCGGGGCGGCGAGGGGGAAATCTTGCGCTCTTCGCAGGTTTGCACCGGGTTCGCTCGGGTTTTCATTTCCAAGGGGGAGGCGGATTTGCCGGACCGGTTTCGCGCCGGCTCTGAATGCATCTGAAGGAATGGGGGAGACACCCTTGTGGTGGTTTCTCTTTTTTTGGACGCCAGTTTGTGGCTGCGATCTGCGGGCTCGGGAGATGTCCTCTCTGACTAGGACAGTGTCACCGACTGGCAAATCGGCAGGGTTTACACACAAACTCATCTTGGCCCCTGCTCCGGTTTCTAGAGGGAAACTTGTCCTGCATCGGTTCGTTTCCTAGCTGAAAGGGCAACCCAGGAAACTCGATTTCTCCATCTATTTCTCCCCATTCACTGCATCCCTCCCCCCCCCTCCTCCTGTCCTGATCTGCCTCCTCTCTCCTCCTTCGTCATTTGCATACATTAACCAGTGCTTTGCGTGCGGGCTGGAGCGCTCCTCACCCCCTTCCTTTCTAATTCTCTCGCTTTGTCTGTTTTCTAGGAGATCACACGCAGGATCTATGGCGTCCAGGGCCGGAGCCGCGTCTCCATGTCCCGCACTCTCAGAAGCTGGGGTGCGACTGAAGTCCTTGGAAAACAAGAGTCCTGGACCCATCCCTTTCCGCTTGCCAGAATGGAGCCGCACTTGACTCAAGAAATAGCCCGATGTGCCTTCTCTCTCTCTCCCACTGAAGCTAAACTGCCGAGGCCAGCAGCAGAGGTCAACTTGCCCCGGCTCAGGGCTCCTTCCTCGGTCACTGATCGCGCTCAGCCTGGGTAATAGACTCTGTTCAGCCACCCTCCTTGAATGAGGGAAGTCCTCAAAATGAATCCGGATCTGATGTCAATTTAAACGGTTAAGAAGGGGAGTAAAAGCTAGGCTGTTTTTCGTCTACTGCGCAGTAACTCTAGGCAGGCCAGATGGGCGGTCTGGAGCCTCCCGGGAGCGGGCAGGTGCGATTGAGTTCATTTTTTTCCGTTTTCCCAAGAAAGATGACACGTCCTGCTCCGTCCAAACCTGCCTAACGGAGAGGAGCTGGAGATGCGGAGGCTATGCCCAGAATTCCTATAGCGAGCGTGTGTGACGGTGGGAGGGGGGCTCACCCCGGTGACAACTAAATTTGCTAGCCTTAAAGGAAAAAAAAATCAATCTGAGAATCCGAATCAGAGCTAACCCGGTTTCTCTAGCTCAAGCGAGGAGAAAAGGGTCTCAGAAATAGAGCAGCAGCCCTGGGAAGTGGCGGAAAATATGCACACCTTCCCAACCTCCTGGTCAGTGGAAATAACAGATGGGTTAGTCAGAAAAGTCGCCATGAATACATTTCAGGGCAGGCCTGGAGGACGAGCGGGCGGGGGAGGGGGCTGGCCTTCCCTTCAGGGAGCAGGGGCTATTTTGTTTGCAGAGGGAGCGATCCGGGGCTCCGGCTCTCCGTGTTCACAGCGGACCTTGATTTAATGTCATACAATTAAGGCACGCGGTGAATGCCAAGAGCGGCGCCTGAAGACAGCACTGGAGGCCCTACTGTGGGCAGAGCAAGCCAACCGGGGAGAGAAGCAGGCGAGCGCCCGGGCAAAGAAACGCCACTGCCCCTCCGCTGAAAAAACCTAGACGAACCAGGAATGCACAGCGAGACCGGCCCAGTCCTTTGGAGAGGAAAAGTAATGCCGCCACTGGGTAAGCTTTTGCAAGCGGCAGTTGTCAGAAGGCAGTGTGGACATGCCCGTGTATTAGAGGCAATACGGTAGCGGTGGTACTCCCGCAGTAGCTACCCCTGTAAAGTCAATTAAAGAGAAATACTGTCTATGGTCCCATGTTCTTGCCAGGGTTTGTTTATTCCGCATCTTCCTCCCCTCCAGCCTGTAGCGTCAGGCCGGGGATGCCTGATTATGTTGCCCCCCCGTGAGGCTCTTGGACATTATTTTCTACCTGCTTTGACGCGCACCCGCTGTATGAAACAAGCCAAAGCGGAGGTTTAATAGCGAGGGAAGCGCCCAAGGAAGGAGACTCTCATTTGGGGCGAGATGCTCCGGGTGGAGGCGTTTGGAAATGGCCCAGGCGTGAGCTGGGGGGCTGGAGAATACAAGTCTCGCTGCCTTTGTTTAGCCCGGCCCCCGCCTGCAGAGAAACAAAGGCTGAGCCCGGCCGCTGTCCGTGGTCCTGAAGGCGGCTCTGGTGCTTTCTTCCCCAGCTCGCACCGTTCTCAACCCGCAGCAGGGAAACACGCGCTAGCAGGAGGCACCAGCTCCCTTGGCCATCCCGCACTGGGTGCTTTGGCCAGGAAAAAAAAAAAAAAAGAGGATATTAGATTAATGCGATTGGGTCAGGGCTCCTCTCTTTTCTGCCGCCCGCCCCCATCGTTTAAACGGGCGGACAGAGGTGTAGGCGGATCGCCCGGCCTGCAGCGGGAAGGTGCTAGTGAAAAAGACACCCCCAGATTATTTCCTTGTCTCCCAGCGCCAGCAGCCGGCATCAGGCACCCCAGAGGGCGCCAAGAGGATAAGGCACCTGAGCGTGCAGCTGTCCACAAAACGCACCGTTACCCCGCCAGGATGCGTTGATCTCGGCGTGTGGCGGGGCACCCACGCTGCATGCCCTCCAACGATGCCATTGCAGAGGGGGGCGAGGGCCATTAAACTGAGCGATATTTTTACCACCGCTATTGATAGGACACACCTCAGCACCTCATCTAGCTGAGTACAGAGGGGCAGGAAAGCGGATTGGCGCCTCCAAGCCCAGGCTGCTGTCACTAGCTCCGGAAGCGGGTGACAACTTTGCCCACTCACCGTCATGTGCTAGGGAGACGAAGTCACCCCCTTCTCCCCCCCCCCCCCCTCCCCCGCACCGCTCGCTCTTGCCCTGGGCACGGGGCCTGCCGCCGCTGAAGTCCACCCCACAACTCCCAGGGACTTCCAGAAGCCAGCGCTTGGCCTCGGTGGAGGCCGGTTGACTTTGAGTGTGTAGTGATCTCCCCCCAACAATTCACTGATCCCACCGGCAGGGACCCCCCCCCCACCTGCCCAACATTTACGTTTAGATCTAATAAAAACAGGCGCCAGGAGCTGTTCTGCTTCCAAAAGCACCGACCAAGCCTGGCCCCAGGGTGCCTTGTTAGGTTACCGCGGGCCTCATTCAGGCGAGCGAAACCAGTGGGTGCACGGGGAGGTTTGCCGGAGCGAAGTCTGCAGCTGGGTCCCTTCCATGCACCATAAAGCAGATCAAAACCCGCCGCATTTCCCCACTGCGCTCGTCTCGGGCTTTCTGCACAGGTGAGGCAGCCCCCTTCCTCGGAGCTGGGCGAGACTTTTCCCACCCTCTCCTTGAACAAGGAGACGTTTTAGTTTAGTGCCCACTTATTTCCCTTTTAAAAGCCCGTTCTGGGACCCCTGGAGCTTACCTTTACAGTTCATTTTAAACGGCTAGTTAAAGAAAAGAGGTAATTCTTGGAAGCAATACAACCGCCACCCCATTGTATACCTGGCTGAGAACATCTCCTAGTGCGTTTGAGCCATGAAAACCCAAAGCAAGTTACAGCTCGGAGCCAGGGTAGACCTGAAATGTACAAGTTAACGGGTAATATAAAAGCCTCGCTCCCAAACATAAAATTAATTGGTTTAAGGACGATCTAGCATTTGAAATCCCAGTGGTGAAATCCAGCTCTCTTTCCGCTCAGGAATGACTCCTACACCTGTGCTAGAAAATGTACACTGTGCAACAGCAAATAAGGCCTACAACTGAAATGCCCCCTGAGTGAATGTATCGTTGAAAACAAGCAAAAGGAGTCCTGCTATTTCCTAGACAGGCGGAATATAGTGACTGGCACTTCATAGTAGGCTCTGAGCTAAATTCCAGAGGAGCCATAAAGAAAGCTTTTACTAAAGGCTGAATAGTTCCCGGGCCACTGACATTTTGAATCTTTAGGAATCCTAAAATATTCGTTCATTTGAAAATAATCTCCTAGCTCCGTATTTGCCACCTTCTTTTCTCCTTCAAAGATGGAGTCCGAAGTCCTGCTCTCAGCAGTTTTTACACAGTGCAGTATAATGTCCTAGGGCAACTCAATCAAGGCGGGCAGAGATTGGCCTCTGCAGGCAGGAGCATTTAGATTCGTGTTTGGAGTCAAAGCTTCTTGGAGGACAGGCTTGCTCTGTGAACCGCTCCTATTTGTACGAGATGAAGCAAGGCTGCACCATTGGAAAAACTCAGACGTATATTGTCTTATTTCACTTTAGCTATCCAGAGCAGAAAGCTATAACACTAATGCGGTAGGCTGGATAGGATAGTTAACTAGGTCACGCCGCCCTCTGTTGGCGAAAAGAAGAAGAGCATCGATTTACAAATGAGTCCGAAGGCATCTATGAAGAGAACCAGAAACTAAACATTACATAGCCACGTAATATTTAGGAAGGAAACGTCTAGACTACTTTATTAAGTATTATGCAATAGAAAGGACTGGCAGATAAATCGGTCTCTTGGAACCCGAAGATTTCACTATATTGTCTTGAAGTCAAAGTGGGATGTGGACTTCAAAGGAGAAGAGGTGATGGAGCCCTAAATTTTAGGTGGTTTGGTCTGCAGACCGGTACCCAAGCCTCTAGCGTCAACGAGGAGCGTAGGACTCAAAGCTTGGGAGCTGAAAAAAGTAAAACACAACTATTGCCCTGTTAGACAAATAAGGAGAGAGGTCCAGTGTTGACCTTTTAAATGTGGGACACCTGAAATGACACAGGTAAGTGGAGGGAAGACCAAAGAAAACTAATCCAGAATTTTGCCCTCTTAGGTTTATTTATCATGCTGTGGAAACCTCGGGAATAGAATTCTCAGAGTTCAAAAGGTGGAAGAAAAAGAGAGAGGGGAATAAAGCACAACTTTTAACCTTCTAACCACTAGTGTGCGACAAAGGCTTTTATAGTGTTAGACAATGATGCAAAAAAGGAAGAATCCAACAAGAGTTAGCAAAGAAATGATGCAAGATTCATTTCTGCGCCATACACAAATTTCATTGCTTCCGTTGCATTATTCAGCTCTTCTGACATCAATTTACTGCCATAAATAGTGATATCAGGTAGTACATTTGGATCTAAAATAAATAAAGTATCTTAATTAAACTATTGAGAAGTATAGTTAGATAATATAGTTGTGCTGCAGTAATGTAGTCTTAAAAGTTACAAATCCAATATGGGTCCTTTTTATAAAGTGGCCTGCTCAAGAAGCAGCAAAGTTGGAAAAGGAATCACTTGTTTTATAGTTACACCTCTCACATGTTCTATACAAATTGGTGCATGTGTATAGCTGTATTACTTGAATGTTGTGACAATACATTATATTAGAAGCATAAATACACTCACATTTTTTCAAATAAAAGAATGCAGTGCAGTAATTATCAGGACTGATGTAATCAAGTTCATTTGTTATTGACACTGATTTGAGAAGGACTAGTTTATAATAAATTCTCTAGAAATATAATTCAATTCATTAAATTCCATTAGTATGAAATGTTTAAATGATACTCACTTTAATGCAAACTAAGATTTTCCATGAAAATACTGAATATCTAAGATATCCGTAATGTTAAAGCAGTCCCACGTAATTATACTTTTATAAGTTTTCTGTTCTAAAACATATCAGATTAACTATATTATTCATAATTAGTAAGCCTATTGAAAATTTCAAGCAATCTCTAGCAAATGCAGCAGATAAAGATGGAAAGAGAAGTAAAATCTGTATGCAAACATTTGTGCTAGGGCATTTCTCGCTCAGCAATTGCAACAATTCTCTGAAGATTACTTTGCTGTCATTTTAACAAAGAAAAGAATTAAAATCCAGAATTCACTAAATGGATAATAAAACATTACATTTTTGTACTTTCTAACTTCTATAATTAATTGCACTATTAAAAGAACTGAGGGTGTTAGAATTCAGCCAAGTCATTTTCAAAAAGATGTACAGGTCACTACAAAATAGCTGTCACCCTCTAGGTGTGTTTTTTCCCCTTAAAACCTAGGAAAGAATTTTGTGCAGTACATTGGTTTCTTCTAGTCTCCCCCCTGCCCCTTCTTCTTTCCATCCATACAACTAACTGCCTTCCACCTTAGTGGGAGCTGTGTGGGTAAACTGAGAGGAGTGTATATAGTGGACACAGTTCAGAGTGCATCCTTTAAGTTTTTACTGTGTTCACTTAAATGGGACTTCAGATACACTGGTGAATTCTTGGTCCTAGTGCAGTATATAGCAAAATTCTCATCGACTTCACTCAGGTCAGGAGTTCAGCCTCAGACCTTTCTCGCATACCTATTGAACTGTATGGGAATTTGTCTGATTTAGATGTAAAGCAAGTAAAGATATTGGGATTTGGCCCTTACTAATTAAAAAGGGCATTTAAGAAAAATTTAACCAGTTGAAAAAATTCAAAGCTTTCCCACCCTTATTGTGTACAATATCTCACATATCAGATCAAATAGTTTGTGTCTAAAATGACAAAGCACAACATGAATAGCTTTATGAAGGTCCTCTTGCCCTCTCTATTTGTATTTTAAGCTAAGGTTAAATATTAGAAATCCTACTATAATTAAACTAAGAAATGCCAAGGCTGAAGATTAAAATATTTCCATATTCTGGAAAAGTTTCCCAGGAACCTGATTAAAAAAGATGTTTGTATGCTGAGAACATTAAGACTATCTAAACAGTTTAACTTGTCTCCAAAAATGTACTTGCATCTGTTTAAATGCAGGGGGCTCTGTGCACAGCCATGTAAAAACCTAGTTCGGATAATTGTACATCTAACTATCCATGTTGTGAGCAGGAACACTGTTTGAAGATGCAAAACAGACACCTGCACATGTTAGAGACACAGAAAAGTACTATTAAAAACAAAGCCGTTCATACTAAGTATTATGATTTCTTGTCTTAGTTCCAAATCAGGAAAGCATTTAAAATAGCCTGTGCTCAAATCAAACTGATTTCAATGTAAGTATATGCTTAAGTCTTATACGTGAGTGTGCATGCTCTCCTCACTCATGACTGACACGATCTCCAAAACACTTACGCATGTGTCTGATCCCATTGAGTTGAATGGGGAAGCTCACAGGCATAAAGTTACTCACATGTAAAAGAACTGCTAGGAGCGAGACCTCTGTTCTCATTATATACAAACCCTTTTATAACCAAGTGTAGCAGATTCAATACAACCTCACAGAAATAATGAACATAAACAAAAGACAGTATTAAACCAGCTATGGTTGTGAACTCCCTCCAAAAGGAAGAAAAAAAAACTCCTAAACACAACCTATCACTCAAAACAAGAGCTAACAGAAAACTGTTCTCGCCCCCTGTAAAAACTGTCACAATAGCAAAAGATTTTCCCATCCCAGAAAAAGATGAGAAATTAAAAAAAAAAAAAAAAAATCTCTTTTTTTTTGTTTGTTTTTAACTGAAACCCCAAACAAGTTTTCTGTTTAAATCATTTGTCCCATTGAGATGTTTGTTTGGTTTTCATTTTTCCCCACCTTTTTTGGTAGAAATTTACTACAGTTTCAAAATAGAAAGTCACCTTGACTTTAAAAAAAACCTCCAAGAACTTTACAGTCAAAAATAGGAAAATGGGACATTGACAATTTTAAACCTCCCTCCCCAGCCAACCATTACTCTTCTCAGGAGATTTGCTGAAACTCACTGTTTCATGATCAATTACAGTTTCAACAAATGAGTATTTGTTGGTGAAATATGATTTATTAAAAGAATTCCTGATTAGCTCTATCCAGGCAATGTTAACTCAATTATGTTGCACAACCTGTGTGCATGTGCATTGTGCGAATCAGTAATAGAATAACACATTAGGTTTAGAGGAAAGAGAAAGTATGCGTGATATACTGCAGTAAACATTGTGGAATAACCTTAACATTTGGAATTTCCTGACATTAGCAATTAAGTCGCACACCAGTTTGAATACTAGGATTTTCACGTTTAGCTCCCCGGTTTTCAGAAGGTCATTTACTTTTAAATTCTTGAGCCAACTAGAGAACACTTACACAGCTTACATTTAGCTAACTACACACTTAACTACACATGCATATGCAGTACATTTATGTTTAAATATGTCAGCCTTAGGTCATTTTTGCACGCCCACAAAAATTCCAGCTGAACCAATGGTGATCTCTCTCTCTCACTCACTCACTCACACACGAAAATTATGTCTAACCCAAATTTCTTGTAAAAAAATCCACAGTTACACCCCCCGCAACACTGGCTAGTCATGGACAACTGCACCTGAAGATGACAATATTATAACAGTTAAAAAGAGAGAAAGAGAGAATAGAAGCTGTTTAACTTTTTTTATATACCCTTAGTTACAACACAGGCAATACCACAGGGCCAGCAGAATACATACTCTGCAATGTACATTATATGAAGTAGCTCATATCATGGATGTGAAAAAGCAGAGATGAAGGTCTGTATTTCCCAAGTTGCAAGAAATATGAGGGCATGTTGGGAGTTTGGGAGAGCAGAATTTGATTGTTTTATAAGAAGGAAAGAATTCACGTGCCAGAGAAAGATTGGTACTGAAAATGAGATATATCAGAGCGCTAGAAATCACAGGCCAGTAAAGAGAGAGTCTTGGATAATATACAAAGTGAATGAATTAGATGAAAAGGAATTAACATACTATTTCAGATGTTTGGGTGCAGAAAAGGGGAAGTACAGCAAGAGAGAAGAATATTCAGTGTAGAAAGGAATACAACTACAAAAGTTACTATTTGCTTGAATTTTTAAATATATTTGCTTCAGTCATCTACTCACTTATATTTACTTTCTGCTGACATTTATGCAGTTGAGTTTTGATGTTTGCTGAAAGCAAAAATTTGAAAAAAAAAATTGTGGGCAGAAATTCATAAAAAACAAAAGAAGGTTTGACTTGTAAGAGTTCATGCTGGAAATGCTTGTGTGCTTATCCTATCACAGAGATGAAACAATTCTATCCAGTAGGTAACCAAATTGGCCTAAGTGAATGAAGGATGAATACATACAAAGAACTGTTCCTGATCAATCTCGAAAGTTAAGTCCCGTGAACACATTTGAGGAAATTTACTCTCATTTTTGGGAAAACAAATTACTGTAAGTTATTTGTTCTTCTTCAAAGAGGATGTAGAAAAAAGTTTTGTATTTCAGATGTGTGCATGGTACGGCAATGTGAAAAGACAAGATTAGAAAAATTGTGGTAGTAAAAAAAAAGTCTTGAATAGTTGGATTGAGATTTCATCCTTAAGTCTGAAATGAACTAAAATCCAGGAGGTTTCAGAGGATAAGAAAAACAAAGTCTTGCTTCTATTTCTACATAACAGACCATCTGCTACTGAAATGAGACATTGAAATTTGCAGACTTGAAATTTATGGAGACTACAGTGAAGTTTAATTGCAGTAGTCTAGATCACAGAAAATGAAGATAGACAATTTCAAAGGATCCACTGAGATAACATTAGATATTTCAGAGATAAAAAGCAAACAGATTTACAGACCAAAGAAGGAAGAGTGTGGGTGAAATGCTGGCTCCATTGAAGTCAATGGCAAAACTCTGACTTTGCTGGAGACCCAAGTCTTTTTTAATTGATAGACTATGAACCTGACAAAGAAGAATGATAGTCTTGAGCACAGGAATGAGATGAAACATTGGGAGGTTGGCTAAAGGTGTTCTCTACCGATCAGAGAAACATCACAAATTATGGATGCACTGTGTAGAAAAAGTTATGATGGGCTGATGAGGGAAAGTTATAAAGCTATAATATTTCTCTAACACTTCCTCCAAAACAACCCATATAATGAAAGTGGAAAGTTAGCTTTTCTGACTTTGTTAAGTTTGCACTAAAAGATAGTGTTCTAAATACACATGCACACATTAAAAATTAGTATAGTGAAAAACTGTACTGTACAAAATTCTCTTGCTTTCCCACTTTCTTCAGAAATACAATATTTATTTCCCTTGGGACTCTCTTGTGCATTTCTTATATCCCAGGGTTTGGATCTTATGGAGTATATGGATACCTAATGTTTTATGAATTCCAGAAATTCTCTCCACTTACAGCCACAATGTTTCTGGCTAAGGAGAACAGTTAGGACTCCAAGAGACACCCATCAACATGGGTCTGTTAAAAGGCAAAGGGACACAAAACATTCCCTCCTTCTGTAGGCTAAGTGTGCTGGCTGCACAACTCAGCCCTATTAATCTAAGGAGCAAGACATCTGGCCTGGAAATCATACTTGGTCTATTTCATGGCAAATACCATGTTAGTAAATTACTGTCCCTGGGCTGCCTGAAAAAGCAAGCCTTTTGAGCACTGCTCAAGGTGAATTAAAGCCTAGAAACTGCCTGTACAGGAACCAAAATGTACCAAAAATGCCTGAGCTCTTCAATTCAAGAAACTTCCCAAGAAATAAATATTTCAAATGATGCAAAAAACCTGGTAAGTAAAAGAAATAAGACAACAGCCAAGAGTAGTAAAAAAAAAAAGAGGAGTTATTTACCTTTCTTTGGTTTAAAAACCTCTCACCCTCCAAGTGTGCTGAACATTAAATATTTAAAAGGCGCATGAGAAGACCATTGCCCAATAGCCTATGTATTAAAATCCTTAATTCTAAAATATCAGGACATTAGTAAAGGACTAGGAGCATGACTGAATTATCTCAGGATGGGGGGGCTCAGGACTATCCCATTACTTTTATGTTTGAACATGGCCGAGTCCTGATTTCAGAATAGTATTCTGTACCACAACAGCTGTAGGGAGGGCTTGCAAGATAAAAGTTGCACAAGCCTCCTTGGCCACAGCAAGCAGGAGCCAGCTGCCAAATGTACTGTCACACCTCCACCATTAGTCAGTCATTTCAGCCCAGATCATGCAGATTTGCTAGGTAGAGGAGTGATTTGTCTACAATATTTGTATGGTTCATTGTAATGGCTGCTCCACATAAGAGGCAATAATCACAGCTGATGATCTGTGTCTTGGCCTGTGCTTGGATTTGAAAGCCTGGGGACCTCAGCTTGCTAGCAGGAGGGTCTGTAATATGCACCAGGTGTGTCATGGTGCCCACTAGAGGCTGAGGATTACTCCTGCAGCCTACTCGGCTACCAGTTAAATTCCTTCTTTAAGTATGCTTTTGGTATTGAAGGTCGGGATTTGAAAAATTGTTATGGTGGGTCATTAAAGAAGCTGCATCATTGTTAATCAAGAACTAGGTGAACAAAGTATTTATATGGAGTACTTTGGCAGAGCAGATGAACTAGCAAACAAACAGGGATTTTCAGTGTCTAATGCCTATGATTTTGTGTAACATTTTCTACTACACATGGGATGCCACCATATTATTTTTATATTTGGCAACAAATTCAGACAGTAGAAGCTGTTTCATTGGCATATTCTCTGTATAGTCAGTTATCTAAAGCAGCATATTTTCTAATTTCTGCAATCACAGAAGGTAGATTTTAGGAGCTCGGTAGGGATCAGGGCTCCTAAAGAGCTTCTAAGAAGTACTCTAGGGACCAGGAGGATTGTAACTAGGAAATCCCTCATTGAGGACACTTAATTTTGCAGCAGTTTAATTATATTTTTATTTAGTGCTTATTACCATGCACTCTACTTTAGCCCTCTGATTGGTGGAGATAAAAATTGGTTAGCCTACTTTTTTCATTTTTAAGGCCTCATTTGTGCAGCTTAAAATGGCTCAGAATGGGAAGAAAACTAGAAAGCTGTGTCTAACCGAGTGCTGGGAAAATATACTATATAAGCAACTTTTCATGTCAGCTCATGCTTTTTAATGTTTTCAGGCTCTTGTATTGTGATGACTTCATATACTTATTTCTGGTTCACATAGTATGTGACATAACAGTGTCATCTAGCTATTAAACCCATAATTCCTGAAACAAAAAAAAATTGTTTTTTTCAAAAAACATGTTGCCAAAATGTTTAAATATAGTTTTTCCTCTACCAGTGCTTCAGGTCACAAAACTTATAGTCTTGTTCCAAACCCTTCAGTATTTGATCTATTGAAGTCTGATATATTTATTTCCACAGTCCCTTTTGTTTTTCTTTATTTGTAACCCAATTACTTTGCTAAGACCCCAGTTCTGAAAAACATCCCTGTTCAGGAAAACATTTAAATATATGCTTAAAAACATTTCCTTGAATTAGAGCCTAAGACTTGAAGGCAATATTCATTAGACAAGCAGCTGTCAGGGATGGTTTAAGAGGGTACTTAGTCCTGCAGTGGACTGGACTCAATAACCTCTCATGGTCCCTTTCAGTTTCTATGATTCTATTATGATAAATAGTAATTATGTTTGATGGAATTCTCAAAATGAGCTACTGCTGTCCTACTGGGCAGGGCAGAGGGTGGGTGAGAGGGCAGACTTTTTGATGTGACCAGAGATTTTTCAGGTACTCAGTTTGAGGTGCCTTTAAGGTGCTTGAATTTTAGAAAACGGCAAGCACCCATCCTCAGAAAACCAGATCCATCTTCAAAGTATTTCACACTGAACACCTAGGCTATGTCTACACTTGCAAGTTAGTTGGAATTAAGGAAGCTTAATTCGAACTAATTTAAGCCTTGGCCACACTAGGCTTTCATTAGTTCGAATTAAGGGCTTCCTTAATTTGAACTAACAAATTTGATTGCTTAGTTCAAACTAACCCTTAATTCAAAATAGTTAATTCGAATTAAGTCAACGTGGCCATATTAGTTCGAACTAACGGTTTAGTTCGAACTAATTGGCAGATTTACCTTCATGAAACTGACTAATTCGAACTAAGCAAGTGCCCTGCATGGACATGGCTAGTTTGAACTAGCATTTAGTGGGGACATGCTAGTTCGAATTAACTTAATTCGAACTAACTAAAATTAATTTGAATTAGTTAGTTCAAATTAACTAATTCGAACTAGCTTTTGTAAGGGTAGACATAGCCCTAGAATTACTCATTATTTTGAAAATCTTGGCCTCTGTAGATAAACAGAAAAAATCACACCCATGGCAACGCATACTTCAATTTTTTAACTTACCACTACAGCTGGTCAAATACCACAAAAACTGTTTCACAAACAGTTATTGCTGTTGGATCCAGACACATTTGTTTCCCTTTGTAGATGCTATGATGAATAGGGTTTTTGTAAACACAAATGTTTGGGAAATGCTGTTCTGCATTCTGGGAGCCACAGGCAAGCAAGCACATTCTTGTGTGAAGGAATATTCACTTAACGCTATTTACCACTTCTCAGTCTCCTGTGTAAGAAGTTTTAAAGTCACACTAGAGAACAAGACAAATATTATGGGCCAGAATCTTTGGTCCAATTCAACCACACTGCATTAGTAACAAATCTTGGCCCTGATGCCAGCTCAATAAGCCAAGTGAGGATCCCTCTAGAATAGGGGATCTTTCACTGGTATAGAGTCAGTCTGGTATCTCCTACACAACTGCTTCCAGATGCCATTGAAGGGGTAAATAGAAGAGAGAAGGGGCTACAGCAGGTGCTTCTTATGTCCTGCTTGTCTCCAATGGCTGCATCAGTCTCTTAAGGGTTTGGCAGATGACAATTTACAGCAGCCTTCAGATTACTGTAAATTGCTCTGAGAGCTATTGGCCCAGCACAGTCAGCCTAGGGCTATAGGAGGAGTGCGAAAGCCAGCTTTGCCCACTGCCCTCAGCCTGAATTGCTTTCTACACTTTCCTTAGCCCAATTGAGGTTCTGCGGCCACATGGCCATAACACACCACAAAAAGTCAGCATGATTCCATCAGCTGAAAAAGGTTAGAAGTTTGCATGTATCTGCCATATACAGTCAAAGAAATAAGCATGAAGTCACAAATGATTCATGAATGGCAAAAGAAGGGCTAAAGACACTGGGTACTTCATTCACAAGCCACAAATTTGACCAGTTCTGCTTACCACACAAAAAAGTAATTATAATAAATATGTCTTTTCTAATAGCAATAATGATCTGCAGGTTAGGTATTTCCAGGCAGCGAGTGACTAGCTGGGTTAAAGGCTCCTACTTGGCTTCAATAAGCAATTATAATAGAGATGTCATTGGGAGTTCCTCACATTTGTGAGACTGGGCCAGATTTGTACAACACTTAGACATAAAATGCTAAGTATTGTCATTGTTACTCAGTTCCCTATGATCTCCAGCTATTCTCAAACAGAGCGCTCCAATGAGAGAAAAGGAAAAGCAGTCACAAGAAAATGAATGGGAATGGAGACCTCTGCAATGCAAGTCTTTCTGCAGCATCAAAAGTGAACCAGAGAAACAAGCTGTTACTATTTCTGGGTACTGTACTGTTGCAGCTATTATTATTTCCAGGGTCGCTAGGGGAACATTTAGCAAATTCATGTGTCCTGAGGAACTGCATTTAGTTAACGATGATACCCACACAAGTAGATCAGTAAATGTCAAAAAAGCCACAAGCAGTTTTACCGCACTGTCTCTATTAAACATTTCTCTCTATAAATACATCAGAGGGATTAATATCAGGGAGGGAGAGGAATTATTTGAGTACAATACAAGTACAAGGCACTGGTGAAACCCCATCTGGAATATTGTGTGCAGTTCTGGTCCCCCATGTTTAAAAAAGATGATTTCCAATTGGAACAGGTGCAGAGAAGGGCTACAAGGATGGTCTGTGGAGTGGAAAACCTGTCCTATGAGTGGAGACTCAAGAAGCTTGGCTTGTTTAGCCTAACCAAAAGAAGGCTGAGGGGGGAATATGATTTCTCTCTATAAATACATCAGAGGGATTAACATCAGGGAGGGGGAGGAATTATTTGAGTACAGCACCAATGTGGACACCAGAACAAATGGTTATAAACTGTCCATCAAGAAATTTAGACTTGAAATTAGATGCAGGTTTCTAACCATTAGAGGAGTAAAGTTCTGGAATAGCCTTCCAAGGGGAGTTGTGGGGGCAAAAACCATAACTGCTTTCAAAACTGAGCTTGATAAATTTATGGAGGGGATGGTATGATTAGCCTATTTTGGAAATTGACTGATATTTGGCTACGGGTGGTGGATATACAAGTGGCCTAAGAGAGGAGAGTATATGGGGTGGGTTCTGAGTTATTACAGATTATTGTTTCTGTATCTTAAAGTCCTTAAATCATGATTTAAGGAGGTAAATAACTTAGTCATAGGTTGGTGGAGTGGGTGGGTGAGGTCTTGAGGCCTGCATTTTGCAGGAGGTCAGACTAGATGATCGTACTGGTCCCTTCTGACCTTAAAGTCTATGAGTCTAATAATAGACAGTTACATATGTTAAAGGTAACATGAACAGCAATTTCACGAGAATGAAGGCAGCAGTCACTAGAATACTGGAGGCTTTTTACTCCAGCCAGTACAACCCACTACCCAGCAATGGAAAAAGACAGGGGTTCATACATGTATTCAGAGTTGACACTGCGCATTGAGGATCGGTTTGTAAACTGTCCCATTCATTTATAAATTACTGCTATTGTACTGTCACTGATAACAGTTTATAGTGAATTACAGTGAGCAGCCATTAAAACCTGCTCTAGAAAGCATCAGTCATATATTCCTAAAAGGGTTCTGCAATACCAGTGTTCTTCTTTACATCCATTGAATCTCACTGAGTAAATGGAATAGCATGGCTGTAACTGGGGACAGAATTCAGTCCTGGATGTAGGGCCAGATTAAGGCAGTCTGGGGCTCACAGCTCACCATATTACACAGGGCCATCTGTGGTCCACATCCATGCCATAAACCTATGCAGAGTTGGGGTGGCAGGGCATTCCTCTTCCTGTCCCAGAGCAATGGAGAAAGCAGAATCTCCCCGCCTATTGCTCCACTCATGACCCGAGGAACCCTTAAAGAAGGCCTCAGGGAACAGCATGTCACATAGTTTGCATTCCCATTGTGGCACATGAGCAATTCACACCTTTCAGATCACATAGCTTTCCTTCAAGAGTGCAAGTGCTAGTTACGTTCATTAAGAGGAGATAGTTATATCATGTGACTCCAGAAACATGGGCCTGTAGTGTCTTTGCTTTAATTGGCTCTTGCCTATATATTCTTGTATGATGAGATTTTATTTTATGAAATAAAGTATTTGCCATGTTGAACAATACAGAAACCCCATGTCTCTGTATAGCATACTGTTCAGTGCCATGTAATTGAATCACTATGTATTTCCTCCTCAAAAGAGAAAAGTGACTATTGTGAAAGAAACTCTGTGGGCCTGATTCCTCACCCTTACACATTATTATTGGCACAGTGAGAGTACCTAGAGCAGGGGTTGGCAACCCAAAAGGTGAGCCTTTTAAAAAAATCCCTTCAATAACCAAGTGTTTTGGGAGCTGCAATGGGAGTAGCCTCCTGGTTGGGGGAGCTGGGAGCACACCTGCACAGGGTCAGGGGAGCCCAGAACCAGGAGCAGGATCCCCCGCAGGGTTCCCTGTTGATGGAGTGGGGGTAGTCTGGAGCCCAGAGCTGCAAGGGGGGCAGCCAAAGAGCTGCATATGGCTCTGGAGCCACAGGTTGCAGACCCCTGACCTACAGGCCAGTGCCCCATTCAGGTACTGTACAAATATACAACAAGGAAATGGCCTTTGCCTTAAAGAGCTTAGATACACGATGAAGCACAACATGCAGATGCAATGGGCTGGAGAAAGCATAGGGAAGCAAAGGGACAATTACCGGTTAACATAATAAGCAGTGGTCCTAACCCTTGTTGAGTTTTCTATAGGCATCACAGAGGAGAACGTACACACTTGCATAAGTGAGCAATCATTTATGCCAATGGAATTACAATGGTATAGAGTGAGTGAGAATGGAGAATAAGATCCTCAGGCAGTAACTACTGGTTCTCTTCTCTATCCCCTCAAAAATGAAAACCCAACCAGATTCTAGCTGTTAATTACGGACCCAAGCAAGCATTTGTGTATGAATAATGATGTGTGAGATTTCATAGTTCCTAACAAAGGGCAGGTGCTTTACTTGAGATTAAAGGGACAGCTCATTAATTTAAAAACAGAAGTCTGAGGGTTTGATTTGTTATTTTAACCTCCCAGTCTTGCTACCAGGACAGAAAGAGATTGCAATAAATAAAATTAGCAGGTCACTTAGGGGCAGGCACAGCACTTTTTACTCATTTATTCCTAGTGCAACAAGTCTTCTGGTAGATTGTGTCTCTCTTCCCTACTCTAGCAAAGGTATGGTTTTACTAGGCCTGGAGTAGCCTTTAATTGGGCACAGGTGTCTCTAATTGACCTGCAGTAACCTCACCCCTGCCTGCTGGGAAAAGGGCCTTCATATTCTAGGGCTGATACCTGCACTCAAATACCCTTTTCTAGCCCTTCGGCTTGGCTTTAATCACAGTATCTGTGTGGGGAACAAGTATTTAATAATGGCCCTTCAGTCTAGCAGAGAATGGTATAACCAGATCCAAAGGCTAGAAGCCAAAACTAGATACATTCAGTCTGGAAATAAGGTATATTTAAAACAGTGACAGTAATTAAGCACTGGATCAATTTACGAAGGCTGTGGCAGATTCTCCATCACTGGCAATTTTCAAATCAAGATTGGATGTTTCTCTAAAAGATCTGCTCTAGGATTTATTTTGGGAAACTTCTATGGCCTATGCTATACAGGAGGTCAGACTAGATAGATTCCAGGCTTGGAATTGATGAACATTCCAGTTCTAGGCAATCATTTTGTGTTGTGCCGTTGGTAAGTCTGTTAATAGAATTAGCATAGCTGGCACAGGAGGATTCTCTCAGTACAAAGGGATCCTTCACTGGTGTAGAGCCACCGTATGAACTCTTATACCAATCCACTATTGTACAGGCAGAAGAATAAGCTCTGCTGTTCTAAGGCATCTTTACACTAGTGTGAGTTCACCCACAATAGGGGAAATTGTACCCATATAACTATTTCAGTTTTCTTTAAAAGAGTCACACCTCTTATTGATAGTTATACCACTACAAAAATGTATTGCCAATCTCAAGGTCATAATAACTAATTTAGACTTAGATTTTCAGGTTTTCTTCTAACAGGGTTCAACCCACCACCTTTGCACATCCTGCTGGCTCTCCAGGGAAAATCAGCTGTCAGCTACCCTATCGCATCCTCTATGCTGTCTCTGCTGGACCCTTCTTCTCATGACTCAGCCCTTCAGCTGAGTCACAATCCATGTTACCTCCTCTTCCTGAGGGATTCTGCAATTTGTTCTGGACATTTTCCACTATGGCCATCACAGTCCTTCCACCACCTCTATGGCAACTGTGTGCAAGCAAACCTGAACTCTTTACAACTTTAGGTCTTGGCCCAGCGGCCACATTTGTGGCACTTTCCCCCAACCCCACAGTGGATTTCCTTAGCCCACTTCCTCTTAGCCCCAGTACCTTCTCTGCTTTTGCTTCAGGACATTCAGCTCTGTTGAATTCCAGGAATCAACCACTACTCTACCTTCCTCTTCAAGCTCTGGGGAGTCATTCCTGTGCTCTGCATTGCAGCTTCCTTTTATACTGGCTTCCTGAGCTTTGACTGGCTGCCATGAAGCCCCTTCCTATTGGCTAGTCTTCGCACAGCCTCTCAAAGGGCCCTCTTAACCCTTTTCTTGCCAGTGAGAGGAAGGCACCCTGCCACAAGCCTCAATGCAGGAAAATCCCATATAAGAAACAGTACACTCCAAGTTCCCACCTTCATAGTTGCAAGCTTATTGACCCAGCCTGATGGTGATATTTGCACCCACAATTACTTTCAGAAAAGGCACACAAAAAAAAGGAAAACTAAACCCATGCTCCTTAAGTGATTTCCAGTTCCTCTACACTGTCCTGGGCCCTCATCTCTAACCTAATGTTTCCATGATGCCTGCTTCTTCTAGTGCAGGTTTCCAAATTTTCAGTCTTGCTCAGATAGCTTCAAGGATTTTTAAGATGATGTGATCTCCAACTGGTGATCATTAGACAGGAGGACACAAACAAATTTTCTTGGTCTTATTTTTTGAAAGTTGCATTTGCAATACATACAGTATCTCCAGAGGAATCAAACCTTCTCCTTGGTTTAAATAAAATAAACAAACCAGGATGCTGATATATGTGTTTCAGATAATTAAAACACATTCATTTGTGGAACTGCTTATTTTCTGCGGCTGGGAGTGGGTATTTCAGATTATACACATACTTAAGAAAACACAAATTTTGTCATGCATAACCATAAACAGTATGGTGAGTTAGCAGAAAGCTATTACATTTCAATTACACAAGTATGTTAAATTAGCCAGCCAATTGACACATCTGGCATGAACTATAAAATGTTCCTGAAATTCTTTTGAAAAGATTATTAAGATTAATAATAATTTACCATTTAAATCATATTTGAATTTGTACATTTAAAAATAAATATCCCTGAAATTAATCAGTATCTTTAAGTATCAGATTCTCCCACCCTGAGTCATGTTGAATGTGTCTTTACTTCCTGAATAGTCCCATTGAACTCAATGGAACTACTCACAAAGAGACCACTCCGTTTTAGTATGAGTGACAGAATCTGGCCCTAAATGTGTAGCTATATGTCAGCTTTTGAGATTAAAAAACTTAAAAAAGTGTTCCTTGAGGAAGATGCTTGTATTTCACACAGACTAAGAATGCTCATTTGAAAGGCAGATCCTCCAAAAGAAAACACAGCATTTCAAAAACCTGTAGCATTTTCACATGCTTCCTTATAATTCACCACCATCTTTTTTTAGATTACCAAGTTCAATAGAGATAGTGAGTACAGGTGCAAGAGTTTATAATACATCTAGAATCTATTTATTTAGAAACAAGTGCTCCTTTCTTGGTTTGCTGGGCTGTCTTGAAATCCTTGGGCAGCAAAACCCTTTATCTGATGTAGATAATAAAAATATTTTGTCATTGGCCAAAATAAATACGTAAAACAATAAGGTTTTTAGACTCCAATCCTTCAGCTATGGACCTGTTTAAGCATACAAGTAGTTGCACTGAAATCAAAGGAGGTTGTTGCAGTTGAACACTGTAGACTTTGGTTTTTATGTTTTCCTTTAAAAACTTACTAGGAAATTCCAAATAACCCCCCACTAAATTAAAAGAACATTGTTTTGGTTGCAAAGTTATGCACTTGAAGTTAAGAAATGTCAGACTGACAGTTACCAGTGAAACCTTAATTTGGCTCCCTTGGGCATGTGTATTATAACACAACCATTACTCGATCACATACCTCTTTTTCCAGAGAAGTCCTGTCTCATTCGATATGCAAGCTAGACACCTGGGTGCCAGGAAAGGGATAAGGGTATTAAGGTTGCACAGGCAACCATAAATCTAGCATTCCCCAACTTTCCAGTACCTGATTTTGCAACCTAAAGAATGTTCTTTTAACATAGTTTTTTGTGTTTATTTTTGCATAAAAAGGGGAGATATTGTCCTGTGCGGAGCAAGGACCCAGCCAGCTCTGTTTATCAAAAGCAACCTGCTTATGTTAAGGCTTGGGGCCTATCTGCACAGAGTAAGGAAAATTCCACTTGCAGAGGCTTAGCAAAGGCTAGTTCCTCTTTCTAGTCTCTCTCTCTCTCTCTCTCTGTAAATAAAATGTTGTGGTTAATTGCTTGTGCAAGGCTGTATCTAGAGGGGAACAGGGAGGGGATCCCTCGAGAGTGGAAAATCCCCTCTGTCATATAAAATAGCTAAAGTGCAATATTTTTCCAATATAATGTTACTTACAATATAAATTATGAAAGATACACGTGCAAAAATACCGGGTGAATGTGGTCACAAGTGGACAGGGATAGGAAAGAACCGATAGATGGCTGAAACATGAGGCAGAAAAGGAGAAGTAGTCGTTGAAAAACTCAACTCCTAATAAGGATGAAGGAGGATGAAAAGGAGGTGCCCCTCTTGACGCCTCCCTTGATCGATTCATCAATAAAAGGAGACTCAACCTGACATGGGGGGGGGGGGGATGCCTACATTGTGACTACAATTGGGGTCGGCGTGCATCACAGTTTCCTCACCCCTCTAAGCCTCTGTGCCTAAACTGACTTTGACCTGACCAGTCATAGCTAGTTTCAGTAAGTGTGAAAGGAGAGTGAATGTGCAGATGCAAGAATGTGGTGTTTTTGCATTTTGTGCTGGCTTTTCTGTTGTATTGCATAAGTTGTGCTATAGTGCTCAGTTTGTTGCTATCTCACCTAATTAGGCTACTATTAGATCAACCTTGAACCAAATGCTTCGCCTGCTGCTTTGCTTACTTCGCTGTTATGCTAGAGTGATTAGCCGGTATGTAGAACAACTATACTACCTTTGTATTTGCTGATATGCTACTGGCTGTTGCACTACCCCCCTTATTGCATTTCCCCCTTGCGCACAATAAAAATTACATAAATTATATAGTGCCTAACACTAAACGCTGTGTCTAGAGCCTCTGTCCCCCTCAAGACCCTGCATAACAATATTAGAGCCAAGTGTTAGACGACTACTCAGTTAATAATTGGGCACTTACAGTATTTACCTGCAAAATTCAGTATGCACTTGTTCCAGGTCACATTGCTATTGATTTATATCTACTGTTGCTCACATTGGATCAGGTCTATGCAAAATAAATGCATTTGAATAAAAAATCATGATCTCTCTTTTACTTGGTGTCTCATAACTTCATTCCTAGAAATATTATATTAGAAGCAATCCTTTCAAAGAAGTAATAACTGGTGAGAGCAGGGGCATAGAAAGAAGTGATTTTCTGGCAGAGCCTATGATTTGCTTAGATGGGTCTAGGCCACTTCCTGCTTCCAGTGAAGTTTGGAAGTTGTGAATGCTCCAGTTATCTTGGCAATTGGAACGTCTGGCAGCCTAGTGATTCTTGGCCAGTTACTTTTCTGAACTTCCTGTTTCCAGTCATGTGGCCAAAAGTGGGAAGTTCAGGTAGCAACCTGCCAAAAACTGCCTGATACTCCAAACTTAAGAAGAGTATCAACAGCAGAAGCAACAGGTTGGGTGGGCCTGCTTTCAAAGTGGGTGGGCAATGGCCCACCCAGACTCATCTTTAGCTACTCCACTGGGTGAGAGAGATATCTGTTCCCAGAACAGCAGCAAAATAACTACCTGCACTCTCAGACAGTGTTTCCCAGAGCAAGGGCTGTGCAAACAGACTGCTCTGTTGTTCTCCAAAGTCTCCGCTTTTGTTTTAAAAGGAGAAGTCTCCATGGTTTAGGTTGCAAAGAAGAAAAATCAAAACATGAAGCAATTGTAACTAATGAAGAAACATCTGTCGGAATTTTTAAAGAGCCTCACCCTATAGCTCTGAGGTGAGAACTGTCCTGATTCATTTCAATGGAGCCTAATGCAGATGCCAGTCATGGTACTTTGGCGGTCAGCACACTTAACTGTTTTACTGCTCAAAAAAAGGTAAAAAAGGAAAGAAAATATATTATAAATATCAACAGCAGAATTTCCTAAAGTGCCAGGAATGCAAAGGACAGGCTGGGGCATGAGGAATAGTGAGCAAGATGCATACTTTAAATAGAAGTATATATTCATGGACAAGTCTTTAAACATCACGTGATGGATGTGTAAAGAATACAAGATTTGTTTATTTTCAGGAGGGAAAAAAGCTTTAGAAATGCTGCCCTAGGAACAGTACACACATATGTTCAGAGGTACATACCAAGATAGTAGTACAAGGGGCCTACCTCCTGTCAAACTTTAGCCCCACCCACCTGTCACCAGAAGTCCCGCCCCATCCAGCCACGTGACATCCGGTCCTGCCCCCAAGCTCTGACTTCCGGCTGACAAGGTCACCTGATCGGAAGTGGGCGTTGTGACCCTTTTCCTGCCCATCGGGGCATGTTTCACCCCAAGAGTGGGATTGGCCAAGAAAGGGCATGTAGCAGGGTGGGATGACCCTCCACCAATCGGGGTCATCCTGCAAAGGCGTGGTGGTTGGCCGGGTGGCAGCACCGCCCCCCAGAAGTCTTGGGCCTTTTTAAAAGCGGAAGACCCCGAGGGTGGTTTTTCGAGACTGTATGGTTCGCAGATCGTGGAGAACATGGACGCCTTCGCCACCCCTGTGAAACAGCTCGACGACGACTTTATACGGGCCTTTGAGAACCTACACATCGGCAGTCCTGTGTGAGCAAATGTGTCTTGCATCAGCTGTTTTTGTTCCTGTTTGAAACACAACTCTGAGAGGGAGAACGAACCGGCTCAGACTCCTTCGTGGGCAGCATCCATTTTCACAGGGCACTGTAAAAAGGGGCGCTAAACCAGGCGATTAATAAAAAGCTCATTTAAATTCATTGGTGTGAACGTGTTTTCTTTATACTTGTGTCAGTTACAAGTGGCAGCCATGCCAACATAGGCAGCTTTTTAAAAAAAAATCTATTACACCTCCAGGGAAGTGGGGAGCTTTGGAGGGGTGAATGCTCTTTTTCAAGAGGCTAAAAAGCACAGCGAAACTTTGAACAGGGGTGAGGTAACCGCTTGGCTTTCGGACCACTTCCGATCAGGTAACCTTGTCAGCTGGAAGTCAGAGCTTGGGGGCGGGACTGGATGTCATGTGGCTGGATGGGGGCGGGACTTCCAGTGACAGGTGGGTGGGACCAGGTGTCAGGTGACTGACTGGGGTGGGACTTCCGGTGGCAGGTGGGCAGGGCTAAAGCTTGATGGATGGTCAGTGGGCGGGGCTTCAGTTTGACAGGAGGTAGGCCCCTTGTACTACTCAAGCTTTTCAGGTGACCCTGCTATCACTCCGCAACAGAAGGGCTCAAGCCTACACCTCTGCATCAATGGACAGGTCAACTTGTATGCAGTCAGTTACAGAATCAGGGCCAAAATTGTGTAACGCAGAGCAGAACATGGATGTTACATGGAAAATTCTATGAATCACCACATGATGGAGAACTCATTGTATTATGGAAACATTAAGTATTGAATTAGGGTAGAATATAACAGTGATAATTTAGGGAGTGATGATTTTGCTATGTCAGATTTCAAGGAAGGCTACCATATTGCTTATAATGTTTCAATACCAATATAAAAATGATTATAGTAAAAGAAATGTTTTCTGCCTCAGCTAAGCTAAAAGTATTTTGCAAGTACAGTTGTGACCAGATATAAGAATATGCAGCCAGAACATTTATACACCACATATGCCATGTGGAAATCTATCTAGTTTTTTCCACAGGCAGTTTCACTTCCATGGAAGTTATACTCACATCACTGTAATCTAGGAACATTTTTCTTAATGTATAAATGTCTTTAAAAGATATGGCTGCATCTCCCAGATCATGACAAAGGAAAGTGTCAGAGGTTTGCTGTTAGTGGTTTGTTTGCATTTTTAAGAAGAGGGAATAACAAACACACACCATATACAGGTCTTGTCACTGTTTCCTGAGACATCCCCTGGACAACCTAGCTGTATGGTGCCATCTAGTGACCATTTCCAGACATTAACCCAAAAACTTTTTATGCAAATGTTCTTAGCATAGCCGTTTTTCAGCATGACTTGCTATCTAGTTCCCAATCATGGTCTCCAGTCCACACTCGGAAGATTTCCAATCCCTTGTTGTTCCTGTGTACATCTGAACATCCTCTGTTAATTGAGTTCAACATACAGATCTAGGGCAAATTCTCTGCTTAGAGATGGTCAGAGATGTTGGGCTACTAGGCAAAAGTCTGAGGTAAAGAAGGTATTGAAATTCTCTCCCATTCCTCAACATGCTGGCACAGTAGCTGAAGTAGCCTCCAAGAGTCCTGACATACCCACCGTGTGGGGGGTGTATGAGGATGTACTCATTGATCCTTCGTCCCTTGATACTCCCCCCATCTCACTGCTATGCAGGGAAGTTGTGCAGAGCAGGCTCCATTTATGTGTTGGCACTCCAGTCACCCTCTCTCCGTATAGCCTGCTATCAGACTCCCTCTGGCACAGCCGAACTACACCAGTTCTGCTAAAGGCCACCCTGCACCTGTGCAATTCGGATCCAGATTAAACCCGCATTTTAAAAAAAGAAATCCTCTCATCTGTTTTGAGAAATGTAAATGGTAACACCTCCAACCATAAGAAACAGTAATTTACATTAACATATGTACAGCTGCCCTCTGTTAAGCACATATGGCATCTTGGATTGCAGGCTCAGATTATCCTATCCCCCCATAAATGTTGGATTGTGCACTGTACTACATTCAAGTTAAAGTCCTAGGGGACAAACTGACTTTCTGTATGAACAGTCACAACTCCTTTAAGTCAAGTCTGCTTCACATCAGTATTTCTGGGAATGAGATTAGAGGGTGGGGAGGGATGCTGAATGATCTCACCCAAGGGTAGGAAAGGTATTTTGGAGGATGTGTGGAAACACTTGAGGGTATTGGTCAGCAATACCTCCAGTACACATTTATGTACTGTTCAGTAATGGGGAAAAACATCACAAGTCCCTATACCCCTGTGGTATGGCTAGTCTGCCATAAAAGGCAGGAGTGGCTAGTGGTCAGTCTACTATTCCTTGCGGCACAGGCCTTTAAGGATCAAAGAGAGAGAATTAAGGAAGATAGAGCTAGAGGGGAAGTGCCCTCAGCACTGAATAGTGATTGGAAAAGGAATCCCGTCACTGCTCCTTTAAAAGCCTGGAGTCAAGAGAAAGTGAGACTGGCTCCCTTCTCATCCAGCCAACAGGGAATGAGCTGAAAGAAGGGGTCTCTATAAATGTTGCCTCCTCCATATGAGGGCAGAGGTGCCTGCTGATACTGCTGGGAGTAAGGAGGTTCCTGTGGGGTCTTGAGTTAACACGGAGAAGACAGCAGTGATTTTTGACATTATACCCAGCTGAACATTCATAGCCTGGGGGGAAAGGACTGATTGGGGAGAGAGCCAGCCTGGGGAGAAGCTGCCTAAGGCTAGAGAGCTGGCCAGTGTCTATCTCCCACTCCAAGGAGGAGAGCAAGGAGGACCATGTATTAAGGAGAGAGACAGGGAGATAGTTTAAAGTATAGGCCAGGACTTTTACACAGATCCAGAGTGGGTTTCAACTGGAGGGGCTAAACAAGTGAGTTACTTCTGCAGGAGGAGTGAATAAACCCATCCTGTAAAAGGGTTTATGGAACTGTGAATGTGAGATCCCACAAAGAGGGGTTGAAATACCCTGGTCTGGGCAATTGTTTGAAAAGACCCAAGGGACAATGAGTTCAATGCACCTGCAGCACCAGAAGAGGGCAGGCTGCAGTTATGTGGCCATGACAACCTCTTCCCCCCTCAACCCAAAATAAACAAGTGGGGAATAATATACCCAGGAAAGTCCATAGAAATGGGCAAAACCCAAACCCCCATTTCTCCTAAAATACAGCCAGGCTCCCTCCTTTTTAACAGACCTTAAAGAAGCGTAGGGGGAGATCATCCAGCGCAGGGTTTACATGATGAGACAAATTAGTAGGCATGCTAAAACCATGGGAGAACTACAAAGAACCAAACTCAGAACATTTGTACAATTAATATCAGCAGCCAGACAGCAGGTAGTATTGATGGAAGAGTTGTGAGTGTAAGGGCTTGTCTACACAAGGAAAGGTACCACCAGAATTATAGCGGTATAATGTTAACTATGGATATACTGGTCCATTTCCCTAGGTAGAAAATCCCTAAGTAGAAGACATAACTGTTATCAATCTACTGGAGCTTGGAGAAGGTCAACAGCTCTGTAACATGTAAGAGGTGAATGATGTAGCAGTCCTAGTATCACCAAAAACATCAAAAGGTTGGCTTACCAATTAGATTTTAAAAATAAATTGTAGGCTTTGTTTATTTACTTCCTGGGTTTTGAGCCTGTAGGATACAGCTTTTTCTCCATGACCATTAAGGATAGAAACCTTTTTAAAAAATGAAATCAGACTCTCACCTAATTACATGATTCCAAGGACTGGGGCTAAGACAAATATCAAATACCATGAGAGTTTGAACCCTGGAGTTTTACCGCTAGATACAGGGGAGAGGGCAATTAAGTTAGTGGATGATTTTATCACAAGGACTTTTTGTAGATATCAAAACAGACTAGTCCATCACCCCACATATTCAAAAGCCTTCCACCTTGCTCTCCCACAGAACCAAAGTAGCCATGTTTTCTAATTGTTTTCAGTGAAGTTCTATAAAATAATATTTGCTATTTGTCTAAGTGCCAGCATGCAGTGTGCAACCGGGAGCAGTATGGCATTAAGGACAGTAGGCAAAATGAAAAAAAACCTGGAGAATCAAGAACACAGCAGCTGTTTTCCCTTGAATCATCTGCCTAGGAATCCCTTTTCTGCATGCTCAATACAGGAAAAAAACATAAAAAAGTGCTTTCCCCTCCTCCCAGTCATGGTTGGCAGCCTTGGATTGGCTATCTGACATGTTGCTGGGCTAAGATTGGGCATTGGGAAGGCTCAAGAGACAGCTTTGATACTTTGTAGCAGCTGTATAGCACAGCTTGATAAAGACTGAATTGCAATCCATTCACATTTCTGAGCCAAATGCCAGACTGAGGCCATTACAAATCCATATCCCAAACTACTCAAGGGATCATATAAGGGTACAATAGGTTCTGTTCACATCTCTTTACTTATATACAAAGCAAGTTTTACCAGCTTATATTTATATTACACACAAAATAGCTATGTTAAAAGAACACTGATGTTGCAAAATGAAGCACTATAAAGTTAGGAAATGCTAGAATGAAGATTGCCCATGCAACCTTAAGTCAGCCCCCTTGTGTGTATGCTTTATGATACAGTCTTTTATTACCTGATCACATGCTATTCTAGCATTTCTTAACTTTTCAATACTTGACTTGTAACCTTAAGAATGTTCTTTTAACAAGCAGTGGAATGGGGTTGATTTTGGTTTATGTGGGGAAGGCGGGAGAAGCTGTAATTTCCTAGGTACTTAGAAAGCAAATTGAAAAAAAGAGTCCATCCTGTGGCATCATATCTATACACAAAAGTCATCAGCTGGAATCATTAGACCCATCACATAGTCCTCTACTATTTGAGCTGAGTAATTGATAGCAGGTGGACCATGACTAGAAAGGCACACGAACTTTAACACTCAAAAAACACTTTGAATTCTCTTCCAGGTTCTGGAGCTAAGTGTGCATTAGTGAGCAGATACTTAAAGGCATAGAATCCTTTCATCTAAATTACCCTTTAGTGTCTTTTAATGTGGTAGATGAGAAGGTCCCAGTCTTTACCTCCCTGCTCCCAGTCACATCCATTCCCAATTCTCCCTGCAGTTTCTGTCCCTCTGTTCCCCTGCAGTCTCCTTTCTCAGTCAGTCCTAGTCTCCCCTCCCGGCTCCTCATTAAATCCTTCTTCCTCCCGTCCCAATGGCCCCAGCCTCAGATTCCACCAGCTCCTTGTTCAGTCTCAGTCTGTCCTCCCTCAGCATTTCCCTCCCTAGCTCCAAGTCCCAGCTCCTTCCCCTGCTTCCTCCTTCATGCCACCAATGGGGAATGGGGCTCTGGGATCACAGAGGAGAAAGGCTCTCTGCTTCAAATCCTGGTGTTCAGCACTAGTCTATAGCAGCACAAAATTGCAATTGCAAGAAAAGTCCGACTCAGCCTCTGCTGCCTTTGGCTTGAGCATGCTCAGTGCGAACAGCATCTTCTGGAAATTTAGCCCTGTAGTAAGTTTCTACTGAGCATATGCTAACTGTGATTTTTCAAAGTCTAATAACTAGGCCAAATTTGACTAGTGTTTCACTGACATGGCAAAAGATTTATCTTTGACCCAAATGCCATTCCCTAGTCAAATTTCAAGTCTTTGCTCAAAAGTGTGGGGACACCAGAATTTCCCAAAATAATAACAACAAGAACAACAATAATAATAACAACAACGTATTTTTCTCTTGGAAATGGCAGAACCACTTTGGATGAAAATTTCCAAATACCAAGCAGAGAAAATTTCAGACCAAATTTGGCAAAAGTGATACAAAACCACCACAGCAGGTAGCCTGGTTCTGACCCTCAGCTCTGCTTCCTGACTTCTGCCCTGATCTTGAGACCAACTCCTGGTCCTGGTGGTACTAGACATGAGTGCCCACATCCAGATCACAGACAGAGGTGATCTCACTTATAAATTACTGAATCGTTTGGAGTCATCTTTCATACTTGACAATCCAGTTTTTTTAAATTGCCATTTGTCCTTTTCCTTTTTTTTGTGCATGCTCTGAATGTAAAGATGAAAAGTTCATCTACCATTTTAAGTTATAGTTTATACAAGATGAACCTCGCAGCTACCAACAAAACAGTTGTACTTTTGTAAAGACAGAATTTGGAATGATTCCATCTTCTGTCCCAGAACACTTTTCTTTCTTTCTTTTTTAAAAAATATATATCAAATCTGTAATAAGGAAAATTCAAAATATGATAACTATGTTCATTTTGGTCACACCCCACCCAACCATATGCTGTTGTTTTTTCAGCACACATGGAATTTTTCCATGGTGGCAATATGTTGGATTCTTTTTTTTGTTTTGTTTTGTTTTTAAGTGCTGAAATTAAAGTACTTCTAGTGTGAAAGCTGTTACGTATCTCCAGCAATGTGTAAGAATTTCTGGAGCTGCTGTGCTTTCCATATTTCAAGAGTGTGGTAGAAGTGTGTGGGCCTTACCTATAGCCTTCCAAGAGGAAGCAAAGCTATAGCAAGGTCTTGTACATATGTGATTCCTTCATTACAAGATGCAACTGGAAAATGTAGATAATTGCCAATTATTAATGCCAATATACTGAACTCCACTTCTCATACTAATATGATACTGCATGATTAGAGTTTCAAAGGAAAACCAAGTTCTTTCAATGATTTCTGGCAGTTATTAAGAAACAATTTAAAGACCCCATTATTAGACAGTGAAATTTTTCATCTGAATTTTTTTTCATCTGAAAAAAATGCAGATTTAGGTCAATCAGAACATTTTGTAAATTTTACCAAATTGTTTAGTTTAAAAAACAAAGAAAAAAACCCTCCACTTTTTGTTTTGACATTTTCAAAACAAGATATTTGATTTTTCTATTTGAAGAGTCTTTCAATTTCTTCCTTGATTTTATTGAAGTTAAAACTCAGAATGAAGAATGATGTTTGACCCAAACAAAATTTTTGTTACCATTAGGCTGTCTGAAGCGGCTCATGAATGTGGGTGCCATCTTAAGGCAGATTGTCAAGGAGCAGGACACAAACCCCAAATTGACTGTATGTCGTACAATTAGATTTCCCCAACCCAGGAACAAGTGTGAAACCCACAGGCATTATGACAGCCTTACCATGGAGTCACAGAAAATCCCCTTTGGCAATCCAGTCTATCTTGCCACTGAGGCAAGCCTGTCTTTGTGGTGTATAATCCCTTACACCAAAAATCACAATACTACTCAGGTTATTCTCAGCCTCAAAGAGCTAATCACTTACCCCAGATCTCTCACCCACGCTTTTAGCAAATCCTGTAATAAATTAGCTAAAGATTTATTAGGTCAGGGCAGGTCTACACTACAGAATTACTTTAGTATAACTATATCGCTCAGGGGTGTGAAAAATCTGCACCCCTGAGCAACACAGTTATACTAACTTAATCCAGTATGTAGACAGTGCTATAGTGGCATGGACGCTTCTTCCACTGACATACCTACCCCTTCTTATGGAGGTGGATTAACTATGCCAATGGGACAGCTTTCCCTAACTGGTATAGAGCATCTTCATTTAAGCATTATAGTGCAGCATTTTAAGTATAGATCTGCTCTCAGAAAAGAAATAGGAGAGTTGTTTATGAGGTTAAAGCAGGTAACCATACACACACAAAAGAGTTACAGTCTTAGGTTCTAAAAGTTTATAGTAGCTGCTATATATGCAACCTCTGTATATCTTTTACGGCTACCCCAAATTAAGCAATTTGGAGATCCCTCACTTATGTTTAGAAATATTGCCCTTTCCAAGTTCCAGGCAACAGAGTGATGATAATTTTTCCTTAACAGGTAATTTTGTTCCCTTCCCATAGCATTTAAGCTGTGGTGGAATGAGTGCTTGTGCACATCTTCTCTTCATGGATATGGGGGAAGCAATCAACAAAGCCTTATCCAGTGATACTCCACAATGGCTTGTCCGATGGCTATGGGTCTGCTTTTGTTGGGGCAGAAGATGACATCTTGTGGTGAACTAGTATTTCACCCTTGGTAATGCTTCCATCCAGACTCTGAGGCTATGTCTACACTTACAAAAACTAGTTTGAATTAATTAATTCAAACTAACTAATTCGAACTAGTTTTAGTTAGTTCGAACTAACTTAATTCAAACTAGCATGGCCCCACTAGAATGCTAGTTCGAACTAGCCAGGTCCATGCAGGGCACTTGCTTAGTTTGAATTAGTCAGTTGCATGAAGGTCAATCTGTCGACTAGTTCGAACTAAGCAGTTAGTTCGAACTAATATGGCACATTGACTTAATTTGAACTAACTATTTCGAATTAAGGGTTAGTTCAGACTAAGCAATCAAATTTATTAGTTCAAATTAAAGAAGCCCTTAATTCAAACTAATGAAAGCCTAGTGGCCAAGGCTTAAATTAGTTCGAATTAAGCTTCCTTAATTCGAACTAACTTGCAAGTGTAGACATAGCCTGAGGGTTTACAGTCCTAGTAAACATTTTTATAATGACAGAGCAAAAAAATATAACCGGATACAGCTGTTACATGTCAGATTACTATATGCAGCATCCTAAAGGCATTTAATAAAGTCTAGACACTAAACACATTCTTACATCTCTCACATCTGTTTGGACCATGCTATCACACAGGTGAGCAAACTGGTTTCCAGCTACACTTTTCAGCATTCAGTGAGGCCCAGGGGCCTTCACATGAGCTGGCATCTGGTCTGCCAGCATCATAGTTCCTTCTTCAGTTCAACAAAAAATTCAAGAACTTTTCCATTTCGGTTAACTCAAAACTTGGTTTCTTGCACAGATCTTTGCCATAGACATGGTAAAAAGAGTACAGAGTAGACCTAAAGCCCTAGTCCACATTTCATCTTTCAAAGAATAGAGGTGTGAATGTCCAAGAATGTTTCTGAGTTATTCCTGAGTGCAAAATGGCTGAAACATTTGCATACAGACATCATTACCATTGCTTAGGAAAGCACTTAAGGAAACTGGGACCATATGAGATGCTATAGAAAACCACATTTTATTCAATGCAGTTGCATTTTATATGTTTCACACAGATAGATAATAAAACACCTCTGGGGACCTGATATGCAGAAATATTACTTCCACCAGGCATGCTACATATTCCCTTTATACGGAACATGCTTCATTGCCCCATTTGTTATTTTTATTCACTCACTTGTATGCTATTTCAAGTGGTTTTTATGGCTCCCACCGCTGTAGTATCTGAGCACCACATAATCTTTAGTGCATTTATCCTCACAACACCCTTGTGAGGTAGACAAGTACGATTCTTTCCAATTTATAGATGAGAACTGAGGCACAATGACATACTTAACCGAGGCCAGCTAGGAGTCAGTTTTGTATTGTTAAGAGGAACCCCTAGATATTGAGCCTTGTTGCTGCCAACTTCAACAGGCATAAGGGTTATATTTTGGGGGCTTGTATGGGACACCTAGGCAGGGCGGTCCCGTGGGGGGAGCAGGGCCCAGGGCCAATTGGCTGAAGCGGGGGCCCCATCCCCAACCGGCCCACTCCGCCCCCCAGGAAACTGGCCCTGGGCTGGGAGGCTGAGGCTGCCGGCGCAGGGAGCCAGCTCCGGCCCAGGCCCCGGAGGCCGCCTGTTGCGGAGGGGGCCAGGGGAGCCAGCTCCAGCCCCGGAGGCTGAGGCCGCCTGTGGGCAGGAGCTGGGTCCAAGCCTGGAGACTGAGGCCGAGGTCGCCTGCGGGGCGCTGGGGGTGGAGCCGGAGTCAGCTCCGGTCCTGGCCCTGACCCTGGAGGCCACCTGCGGGCGGGAGGGAGCGAGCCAGCGGCCCTGGACCCGTGCTGGAAAGCCGAGGCCACCTGCAGTGTGGAGCCGGCCGTTTGGGGCAGGCCGGCCCTAAGGCCGGGCCCCATGTGCTTCGCCCCTGGGCCTGCCTGCTCCGCCCTCGGGGTAGGAAGGGCCAGACCAGGGGCCGGGCATAGCCCTCCCGGCCCACCCCGCCCCGCCCCACTGCCTTCGGCTTGCTGCTGAAGGCAGTGGGGCGGTTGTGGGAGGAGAGACTGTGGCACGCATGGGCCCTGCACTGCCCCACTAGGAGTCTACACCCCCACCCCAGGGATGGCCCTGCACCTAGGTCAGTACCCCTCGCAAACACACCTTGAATAAACTATCAATTTGGGAAAATAACTGTTACATTTGGGGGGAAATATAATTTGTATAATGTCTGTGTCCATATTAGAGGATTTGTTCAAGGGAATGAATATTGATCCTAAAAACTGCCTTCTAAAACAGGGATACCTGGGGCATTCAATGAGGGCTCAACTGAATCCACCTTATAGTTGAGTCCCTCCCCACAATAATGGCTAGTTTTAATATATTAGTGTTCCTCTTTTTATACAAAACAGAACCATCTCAAGAACTCAGCCAGTAATCAGGGAAAACCTAACACCACTGCTGAGTGTTTCTCAGACCACGTACACACGATCACTTTATTGCTCCTTACTATGCAATAAAGCTGGTAGCGTACACACGAGCATTTTCCCTGTTGCGTGGCAACACCCTCTTGCTGCGCAACAGTTAGACCACTCAAATCGAGAGTGGTTAGCCTTACCACGGAACAGGCCATTCTGGGACATTGGAGCTGTCAAATATGTCAATTTCACTGCTCTAGCTGAGCAGTGAAATTGACTGTTATGGGAGCTGCCAGGTTCAGCGGCTCCGGGAATTGGCCCCCTGGACTGAGCTAGGGGCTTGGCCCCTAGTCCAGCTGCAGGGGTTCAGGTGGCAGCAGGGGCTGCAACGCGCAGCCCCCGCACCACCCAAAGCCCTGGGGCTGTGCTAGGGGGCTGGCCTGAACCGGCTGCCCTCGCCGGTTCGGGCCAGCCCCCTAGTCCAGCTGCAGGGGTTCAGGTGGTGGCAGGGGCTGCGGTGCTTAAGCACGCAGCCCCCATCACCACCCAAAGCCCTGGGACTGAGCTAGGGGGCTGCAGGGCTTCGGGTGATGGCAGAAGCTGCAGCGCGCAGCCCCCGCTGCCACCCGAAGCCCGGGGGCTGAGCTAGGGGGCTGGCCCGAACCCCTCGCAGGTTTGGGCCAGCCCCCTAGCTCATCCCTGGGGCTTCGGGTGGCAGTGGGGGCTGCATGCGTATGGGCTGAATGCTCCTTTGTGATACAAGAAGCACATGTGTACACACAAAAGCGCTATATTTATAGCGCTTTCCTTGTCCCGCAATAGCTTATTGCGGGACAAGTTTGTCGTGTGTACATAGCCTAAGTGGCAATACTTCCCCACTTACTCTGTGTCTGTAGATAACAAAAGAAAAATTTTATTAAAAGGTAAAGGAAACCCAGCATTAATTCCGAAAAACACCACAAACATAATTCAAACACATGAAACCATAAGCAAACACCCACCCCACAGTACATTGGACAGGGTCCTTTGCCTCAGTTTTCCACATTGTAGTGTGAAACTCTGATGAACGAATGTCCCTTTTAATATATCACTCCCTCTTTCCTCTGTTGCTCTCCACTCACAGTTGGTTGTCCATAGTCAGTGAAGGCCCAGAGTTCAGACATGCAACCGTGTATTCGCCTCCCACCTTGGAAAGGGGTTGCGGGGCATGATTTCAAGTTGCTGCTGTCCTGGTTATCATTTTAGGAACTGAGCAAAGAGCACAACATATTTTCAATGAATGCTTGTTCCAAATTACAAAGTAAATCTCAGATTTGTTGCATTTGGAATCTTTTGGTCTTCTTTTCACAAAAGTTCCAGTGGTCAAGTGCCATGAGTCTGAATGCTCGCAAAACAGGCAATCTAAGTTTGAATGCTGAATTTCAAATAACATCCTGGGGAATAGTCTGCAGATTAACAATTACGTGTTGAACAAATTTATGAACAAATAACAGAATCAGGAATTTTGTAACCCATTTGCAATATGCGGACAAGTCATGAACATGGAAACAACAAAAGTAACTGAAAACAATTTGCTGGAAACTTTTCACTCACCTCTAATAATTAGTGTTTAAGCCGAAGTATTGATAACTGACATCACAAGGTCTAATTTCTACAAACCCGAAGCATTTTCACCCTGCTGTGCAAAGAAGAAACACTATGTAAAAGCTCAAACTTACCCCCTCCCTCGCATGTGATTTTATTGACAAGGAAAAAGACAACATGAACTCTAACCCAAACCTTTTCTAGAGACTCGGCCATCTTTTCATAAGACTCAGATGCCCCACACATATGTCAAAGAAAAATGCAAATCTCTTAAGTGTGATTAACAAGCCTTTACTTAGATCTGTATATGGGAGCGCTCACCGGGAGAGAACAAAGGAAATCTCCAACCTGTGACATAGCAACAACTTCTCTTATAGACTTTAGTTCATGTTACAGGAATCAAATACAGTTTCTGATAGGTTAGAAAGGCACTCCTCCCAGCTGCACATTACCCCGCCCTGGTAAAAACATTTAGAGGTCAGTATGATTCTTTCCAGACAGAGAGATAAGAAAAACAATACAAATCCAGAAACAGCCAGAGCTCAAGGCTGAGAAAGAGACAGAGACAGCAAAATTCTTTATCAGTGCCCCCCTGCTGTAGCCTTTGACACAGACTCTCTGGACAGAAAGTCACTCTGGCTTCTTTTATATTACGGGTGGAATTAGCAAACTACTTACCATAATAAGTCAACAGATACAGTGTGAAGTTGTCTGCAGGGTTATTTCACTTGTGAGAGTGAGTCAGAAGAACTCTGGCATTCTATCACACTTCCAATAAAACTTAAGCACAGATTTGAAGTGTCCTGTGGTTCTCTGAAACAGCATCTTACTTTGGTCCTAAACACAAACAATTTATTATCAGGCAAACATCATTCTTCTCTGGCATATTACAAAGCCAAACGAAGGCCTTCTGGTGACATGGCATGAGGTGTACTCCACTGCCTTATGTACAGAACTACTCTGGGACAATAAGACTATATTTCCTAAATTTACATAAAATGAGAATTACACAGATGGGCAACACATGTTTCCAATAAGTCCAGTGTGAAAATTACTCTCTCACTTGTCGGTGTACACTGTCTTTCCACTTTTCTGACAATACATGTCTTAAACAAACAAGAATTGTGACAAGTAAAGCAGATGGTCTCTCCTCCTCTCCCCAAAAGTTCCAAAGGCACATTTCCCCAAATTCTTGCTTTATAGTGAAACTGCACCATTTATCAAAGCAGATCTGAAGAAGCTTTGGAGAATATATGCAGTGAGGGCCTGATTCTCATTTACACTACTGGCCATCTAAAACCTCTCTGCTAGTGTAAAGGATCCATAGTGTAAATGAGATAAACAGCTGAGTCTTCTAGCTAAGCTTGCTGGAGACATTAATTAAACTCAGCCCACAGGAAGCTCACTACAAAAAGCTGAGAATGCAGGTTCTGTTTCCTTTTCCTACCTCATCTGTAAACCATGGTTATTAATTGGTATCGTATATAGGACCCTCTAATCAATGTGTAGAAGCTTCTGCAACCTCTACATGTTTTTGCTATTGCTGCATTCTATAGATGTCCTGTAGAAGAGTGACTCCCTGGCTTCAGTGCCCCTCAGATTCTTTGGCTATATCCACACTGAGAAATTTAGGTCGACTTTACCAAGTTGACTTTACTAAGTTGACTTTAAGTCGACCTAGAAAGTCCACACAGGACTCTTAAGTGGACTTAAACCTGGCCTTACTAAGTCGACTAGTTAGGTCCAGGGGGAGGGAGGCTCCTTTGGAGCCTCGGCTCCCCAGGGTACAGGGACTTGTCCTGGGGAGAGCCAGCCCCACATGGGGATGGTTCTCCCCGAGACAACAAGCCCCAGAGTAGTCCGGGGAAGAAGGGAGCGTTGAGCTCCCTTCTCGCCTGGACCGCCCCATTCCCTTCTGACCGGGACTGCTCAGGTCACGGGCAGAAGGGAGCCCCACGCTTCCTTCTGGTCAGGACCAAGTGGTCCCCGCGGTCCCGGGCAGAAAGGACCGCAGGGCTCCCTTCTCTCTGGGACCCCAGTGGTCCCTGCAAAAAGGGAGCTGCGGCTTCCTTCTTGCTGGGACCCCTGCAGGGTTCCTGGCTAGAAGGGAGCGTAAGGCTCCTTTCTGCCAGGACCCCAGCGGTCCCGGCCGGAACAGAGCCCTGCAGCTCCTTTCTGGCTGGGACCACGCTCCAGCTGCTAGGGAGCCCACGCAGGACTGGCTCTCTCCAGGACAAGCCGCTAGCGGCTTCCTGGGGAGAAGAGAGCAGGGGCTCCCTTTTTCCCCTGCCCTAAGTCGACTAAGTAGACTTAGGGCATCCACACTGCTTAAGTCGACTTAAGAAGTCAACTTAAGCATTAAAGTCGACTTAAAAGTAGGTCTTATTAAGTTGACTTTAAATTTCCTGCTGCTTAAGTCGACTTAAGGAAACTCCAGTGTGGATGCAGAGTAAATTAAGTCGACATAAGCCTGCTTAAGTCGACTTAATTTACTAGTGTAGACGCACCCTTTGTCTGTCACCCCAACAGTCGTTCAGACCCTGCAACTACCTGACTCTTTTGGTGACTCAGTCCTCTGGCCTGGCCACTTTGAAATTTCTCCCATTTCAGAAGACCAACAAATATTAGTTCCATAGCATCTAGCAGAGTCCTGAGTTGTCCTTTCACCGTGGATCTCTGGGATTTTTGAACTGCCTTTTCTAGTCACTGGCAGGGGAACCGAGGTCCTCCCACTTCTCTGGGTTCCATCCCACGTGCCTGTAATAAGTAGGCGAACTCTGTCTATATAACCTCCTTGTTTCCTCCCTAGGCTTCTTCCTATCAGAGCAACATCTGCAGGCCATTCCCACCACCCTTTCCTGGACACAAGAGGCACCTATGTTCATTGCTTCCCAAGCTCTCAGGCTCTGCCCTTCCTTCAGAGCTGGGACTCACAGGATACCCCCTGGAATTCTCCAGCAAGTACCAAACCAAGAGTGCAATCCCGGGCTGCCAGGGGTCTGGTTTTCAATTGGAATGTCTGGTTGAAAACAGAATTTGGCAGCATTCAGCTGAGTGGATCCTCAAAGTCTGGTTACCTGCAGTAACCAGTCTCTAACAATAGGGGGTAGGGGCAGGAATAGTATCAACAGCTGCTGAGCCTGCTCCACTTAGCAGCTGCTGTTCTTCCTGCCCATCCAGTCTGATGGAAAGAAACTGGCTGGCTCCTGGACCAGGCTCTAGCCTAGCTACGGTGCTGTTGTCTGGCAGGAATCTGTCTGTCCCCTTTGCCCTACAGTGCCCGAATTTTTTCACCCCAGCCTCTTACTCCAAAGACCGACCCCTGCCATGTCCCAACGGGGCAGGCCGGCAGTCAGGCTCCACGTCAGCTCCTCCTGTTATTGTTCTGCAGGCAACCGGTGAGTCCTGAGGGATGGGGGAGCGGGGATGGAGAGTGAGTGATGAGGGGGGAGCAGGAAGGGGAGAAGGCAGGACTTTGGGGAAAGAAGTAAGTTTGGGAAAGGGGCTCCAGGGGAAGGCGTCTTGGGAGAAGGGGCAAGGCAGGGGTGTTTGGTTTTCAGCAATTAGAAAGTTGGCAACCCTAGTTTCACTCTTCTTGGGCTTGATTTTCAGTCCCTTCCCTGATACCCTCTCTGTTCCTCAGCTGATCATGACAACACCTAGGGCTGCCTTCCTGGTGTCTTGTCCTATTTTGAGACCTCACGACAAGAACTATTGCCCCACCTGTGGCTTTTCCCACTTTTCCTCTCCTGATTTCTGTCCTCAGAGAACAGGCACTCAGCCTCCTCTCTCCTGAGACTCTCTAAAGCTGAACTGCCTCAATCCTTCTGAGGAAATCTGACTGCTTTCCAGGTGGACCTGCTTCACACCCCTACAGGTGCCAGTAGGTGGGCTAATAGGGCTCTCAGTACTGGTGTGAGGGTTACACCCCATCATACGTACATTGTGAGCTAACATTCTTCCTTCATGTACATCCACACAAACCATCTAAAAAAAATCTGAAAGGGAAGGGAATTCCATAAACAATGGACATTTAAAGCCAGTGGCTTGTAAGCCCATCTGGCTGGGAACCCTCCCTTCATGGCCCATCATGCTGTAGGTCTTAGAGCAGCATCGGATATCTCATTTCACTCTCCCCTTCCAACAGCAACACAAGCATGGAGTGGTTTCACTGTGGTGATGTAGCATTCCAATGTCTGGGTCCCCTCTGCTGCTCTGAGGCTATGTACACACGATCAGATTAAAGCGTAACATGGCAATCGCGCTATAAAAAACATGTGACCTTTATTGCGGGAGAGCGCGTACACACGTCGCTCCTTGCAACGCAACAGAATTCTTTGCAATATTGCGGTGTAGCGCAATGAATTCTGGGCATCTATCCCATAGTTCAATTTTCCCTGAATTGGCGCTTGGAATCCTGGGATGAAGGAAAGGAACGCAAAGCACCATGGGTAAACTCTCAGTTTCCCATGGTGCACTGTGTTCCCCTTGCATCTTCCTCGTTGCCAATAACAACTCGCGCCTATTTTCAACAGTGCAGTGCCACACTACTTGCGAGCAATCACAACAGCGACAGCATGGATCCTGCTCTAATCTCCACTGTCGCCTTCAGCATTCTAAATACATCTCGGCTGGTTGCCCAGTACTCAATGAGCTCCAAATCAGACGAGGACGCTGAGGAGCAGGGGCTGATCGATGCCCTGCAGAGCAACAGCACCGCATTGCTCAGCTCCTTCACCTATCATCTGTACACGGTGCAACGCCGTTTCTGGTCACAAGAGATGAGCACCGAGTGGTGGGATCGCATTGTTATGCAGCTGTGGGATGACAAGCAGTGGGTACAGAATTTTCAAATGCGGAAAGCAACCTTTTTGGAACTGTGTTCAGAGTTGGCCCCTGCCCTGCAACGTAAAGACACCAACATGAGGTCCGCCCTAACTGTGGAGAAGTGTGTTGCGATTGCTGTCTGGAAGATGGCAACTCCTGACTGCTACCGGTCGGCTGCAAACCAGTTTGGAGTCAGGAGGTCCACCATCGGATTAGCCCTCTCACAAGTGTGCCGAGCCATCAATCGCGTTCTGCTACGGAGGACGGTGACATTGGGCAATGTTCGTGAGATTGTGGACAGCTTTGCTGCCATGGGATTCCCTAACTGCGGGGGAGCCTTAGACGGCACACATATCCCGATTTTGGCTCCAGACCATCTCGCGACCGAGTACATCAACAGGAAGGGCTACTTCTCCATGGTGCTGCAAGCACTCGTGGATCACAAGGGGCATTTTACGGACATCAGTGCTGGGTGGTCAGGAAAGGTGCATGATGCCCGCATTTTCAGGAACACTGGTCTGTACCGGAAGCTGCAAGGGGGTACCTTCTTCCCAGATCAAAAAATTACTGTGGGGGATGTGGAGATGCCCATAGTCATCCTCGGAGACCCAGCATACCCACTGATGCCATGGCTCATGAAGCCGTACACTGGGAACCTAGATCGCAGCAAGGAGCGGTTCAATTACAGATTGAGCCACTGCAGAATGACTGTGGAGTGTGCCTTTGGCCGTTTAAAAGGGCGCTGGTGCTGTTTGTATGGGAGGCTGGACTTGGACGAGGACAACATCCCTGCTGTAATTGCGGCGTGCTGTGTCCTTCATAACATTTGTGAAAGTAGGGGAGAAAAGTTTTCCCCGGGGTGGGATATGGAGGCACAGCGCTTCAAGGAAGCACATGAACAGCCAGCCACTAGAAGTATTACGGGGGCCCAACGAGGAGCTGCTCGCATAAGGGAGGCACTCAGGGAGCATTTCAATGATGCCCTCCCATAGTTCACTTCAAGGACGCATCAAGTGCGCCTTATGAGATTTTCAGTGTGTACAAATAAAGCCACTCTTCAAATTTTTTGTTACTGTTTTTATTAAAAGATGAAAGTGGGTGGTGGTGGGAGGTGTTACAGGTGGGTGTAGCTGTGGGTCTCTAAAATGTAGCTCTGTGAGGGACTGGATGTTGCAGTATACCAGGGGGACGGGTGGCCTTCAAAGAAATGCTTTGAAGGACTACGGGTTGTGGGAGGCAGACACAGCTGAACTGTCTGGAGTGGAGCCCGTACATTAATCGCCTGGGTCTGCAAAGCAATCATGCTCTTGAGCGGTTCTGTTTGCTCCTTCATGATGCTTATCAGTTCGTCCCTGTGTTTCTGCCTCCTCTGTTGGGATTCCTCTCTCCAGGCTCGATTCTCCCTCGCAGATGCCTCTGTTGTTTTCATCAGCTCCTGAAACATATCCTCCCTGTTTCTTCAAGCACGCTGCCGAATGTTTCTCATGCGGTCAGCTGGGGTAGACACTGGCCTTGTGAAGGTCAAATCCAATAAAAAAAAATATAATAAAGCTATTGTTAACACATAGCATAGATAACCAATGTAACCTTCCAATAGCACATTCCACTGGAAGGTACAGGGCAGTCAACATCCTATGCTTCGCTGAAGCGGACAAGGTACGTCCTAATAGAAACCTTCCTGGGGGCTAACATTCTGCACAGGGCACACAGATGGAACCAGCTAGAATACATATCCTACATGCCACCGGTTGCAAGCCAGGACCGTATGCTGCTGCATTGTGTGCTGCCATGGTTCCCAGTGCTGTGCTTTGCAGCTGGCGAGGCCGAATATCCTTATACAGGAGCATAGACACATACGCTCTCCCATCTAACCTGAGTAGGAGGCTCTGGAGGTACATTGAGGAAACCTTTAGCGACCTAAATACAGATGATTTTTTGACAATCACTGCTTGTGTTGATGCACTTCTAATGAATGCAGAGAAAAGAGCGTGCACAGCAGGGACCGAAACAGCAAGCACCCCCACCCCAGACGATGATATTTTAGCAGGAGCCATAGCTGCACGAAAGAGAAACTTACCTGAACCCCCCTCTGCCGCCTCAGAGGACGCACTGCAATTCATGTCTTGGCTGGACGTCTCAGCGGGGGTGCAGAAGAGCTCCTGGCTACACGCTGTTGCGCTCTCCTCCAGGTCTCCTCCTCCTCATCGATCACGTCCTCATCCTGCTCGGCTCTGACATTCAGTGGATGAGGGGGGGCTGATGTGTCCACAGGACTCTTTGCAATGGTTGTGGGGTCTCCACTGAGGATGGCTTCGATCTCCTTATAGTACCTGCATGTAGCGGGCACTGATCCCAAACGGCAGTTTGCCTCCTTTGCTCGGTGATAGGTTATTCTTAGCTCCTTCACCTTTGATCTGCACTGCACAGTGTCTCTATCATAACCTCTCTCGGTCATGGCCTGAGAAATTATGCCATATGTATCATAATTTCGCCTGCTGCCGCGTAGCTGCACCTGCACAGCAGACTCTCCCCAGATGCTGATCAGGTCCAGCACCTCTGCCGTGCTCCAAATGGGTGCACGTCTTCCACGATGGGCCGCCATTGCTAGTGAAGCTTGGAGCTGCACTCCACTCCACGAGGAAGAGAACAGGAAGTGAAACAGAGGAAAAATTCGAAAATCCTGGGAATCAAAACAGGGCAGGGACTGTTTCGTCATGGCCACAGAGTGGGTGGGGGGAAGACCAGAGAGGACGACTTTGGAATGCTGGGACACTTCTGGAGGCCAATCATTGCACGGTAAGCGTATACACGAGTCGAAAGGCGCAACAGCTGTTCAGCGTTAACTGCTACCACCATCATCGAGGTGGTTTTTCTATTGTGCTACAATAGGGCTATTGACGTGCAACAGCCCTATTGCACGTGTGTACGCTGCTGTTGTTATCGCGCGGTAATGGCTGTTAATGCGCGATAACGTGATCATGTGTACATGGCCTGACTACTGGTGATTACAGTTGATATCACCTGCCCCAGTATCGTGTCTCACAGAGGTTAGAAAGGTGGTAGAGGGGAGAGGTTCCCTTTCTTTATGATGTCATTACTGGGGATTAACAGATGCCAGCAGTTCTATGCACCTATTTCCCTTAAATTGGTAGCCAGTGCACTATGCAAGAAATGCAAGTACACAAAAATCTTATTTTGAGAAAGACAAACAAATCTTCTAAAGCAGATCAAAAAGCAATGTAGAAGAGATATCACATAACCAAGAGTATAACCATAGTCTATACTAAGAAAAACAATCTTAAAAATTAGTTTTTTCAAAAGGAACAAGTTCTTGTGAATAACACAGCCATCCCAGACTCATGCCAATTAAATAAATCTTCCACTATAAACCATATTGTCATGTATCCTCTCCTGATATTTACATCTATACACAAACATGTTCTGGAGAAATCTAGCATATCAAATTCCTGAAACAAAACTATTGAAGTTTCTTTAGCTGCATAGTGTCCCTCATTACAGATAATTGCTGGAAATGTATAGATCTGATAGTGTTTTGCAGCTACTTACCTATGTCATTAATGTACCAGTTAGGAGTAATTCTTTAGGTATTTATGTGTAATTCCTGATAATGGATATTACTAATGTGACTCAAAATATTTTACTTCTAACATGGAACATATTATTTCAACTGAAACATTCCTTCAAGATATCTGAATGCTTTTAGATAATTAACTAAATGCCCTTCACATTTAATGTTGGGTGTCCTGTTTGTTTTTCAAATCAAGTGATCTTTGGTCTCAATATTGTGGATGATTTCCATGGAATCTCAGTCTGTTGCTTTCCACAGGAATTGGATGAAGCGTGGCAGCTTTCGGATTACTGATTATTTAAGATTAGCTTCCCTAATACCTATTTCAGGCAAAATATGTAAGTGTGTTTTAGAGATGCTCTTGTCTATGACACTTTCCCACCAGAAATGAGGTAGTATGGAATTATGGAAAGAATCTAGTTTAATCTGTTGGTCTTTACAAAATGCATATTTAATTTTTCACCAGGAAAAATAAGTTATGTTATAGTGAACTGATAGCAAACACATGCTTAAAACTAAGTATTGCCTGCTTTCCATCTCAATCCTCTGTTTTCACTGTGAACTCTTTCAGACTTCTACTTTCAAGCTAAAATTTTCCATTCTCTGTCTCTACCTTAAGGTGCAATTTCTTTTATAAAATTTGTGCATACCAATTCAACTGCTTTTGAGTTTGGAAAGCACACAATTAACAATGCTTGAACAACATGTTACAGATTAAATGTAACAGTCTGGAGTAATAGTGAAAGTTTGCTGACATCTATAGGCCACCTAAATTCACAGCTAAGTTACCTTTATAGTTTACTGACATCTTCTGGCCTGCATCTAAAGCTGTACTGCTAAAAAGAAATGTGTAGTACATAGGTTCTGACTAATAATCAAAATCTTACACTCTCATTTACACCAAGTATCACTTTACTCTGTAAATGGTCTTATTAATTTAAGCACAGGTTAAGGAAATGGAGGTTACTTACCAGACTCTCTTCAAGGCATGTATCTGTATCACCCACATGTACACACATGTGCGTCATGCTCCTCAGACTGGAGATTTGTAGCAAGTAGTGTCTGTTGGTCAACATGTATGCAGTTGCTCTCCTCATGCTCCAAAGAGAGAACATAAAGGATCACTTGGACTGACTTCTCTCCAGTTCCAATTCTTATCGTGAATCAGATCCGAAACATGAGACGGATGTGAAGCTGGAGTTGATATGGATGTGTAACACTATTGATCCCATATCTACATCAGCTAAAGAAATCTGAGGTAGGCTTTGTAAGAGTGTGGATAGAGCTCCAAGTAGCTGTCTTACGAATGTACAGTATTGGGACATCTCAAAGAGAAGCTGCTGAGATTGTTTGTGCTTGCACAGAGTGGACCCACACCCTATCCAGGGAAGCAATATGCACCAACTCATAACCCTGAGTAATGCATCCAGAGATCCACTTAGAGAGTCCGTAGACCTATGGTTCCCAACCTCTGGTCCGTGGACCACGGGTGGTCCGTGAGGGTACCACAGGTGGTCTGTTGGGGGCAAGGGGAGGTGAGATAATGTAACAATAATATAATCCCTTCTCATTAAGAAAGTATTATCTTTTTCCCACTGCTAGGTCTACAGCAGGTAAATGTACTGTGACGAGTGCAATATGTTTCTGAGTGAGCATAGTAAATTATTAGAAATAGCTGCGTTTTTAATACCCCTTGATATATAAGTTTGACTCCCATCAGCCATAGGCTATGTTAAAAATATTAAAACAGCTAGCTTACGTGGTGGTCTACAAAAGCTTTTGATAACGATGTGGGTTGGGAACTGCTGCTCTAGGCCAATAAAGTTAGTCCTCATGATCGCTCTGCTACAGTAGCAAATAGTGTTGGTATCTTCCTAATCAGTTTTCTTCTTTGCAGATAGAACGCCAAGGTCCATCTGATGTTGAGAGGGTGCAGCATCTTTTCCCCACTGGAAATATGAAGTTTTCAGAAGAATACCAGTAAGCTAATAAGTTGGTTCTTGTGAAATTCTATAATTACCTGGGAGATGAATTCTGAGTACAGACAAAGGGAGACTCTCTCTTTATGGAATACATTGAACAGTGGGTCATCCATGAGTGCTCCCACTTCTTTCACCCACCTGATCGAGGTGATAGCAAGAAAGCAATTTTCAGGGAAAGGTATGACATGGAACATGTAGCCATTGGTTCAAAGGGTGGTCTGGTAAGAGCTAAGTATACCAGGTTGTGGTCCCTTTGTGGTGTGGGTTTCATCATCAGTGGGAAGGTCCTAAAGAGTGTCTTTCAGGAATTGAATTGTGGTGAGGTGAGTAAAGTTAGATTGGCCTTGTACTGTAGGATGGAAGACCAGGTGGATCTTCAATGAGCTAATGGAAAGTCACAACATTTTGAAGGACTGGGGTAGTAGAGAAATGCCTCCATTAAGCTAAATAGTATTTTCTAGTGAAGATATTTGAACTGTAATAGAAAATAGTTCTTCAGATAGCTTCTGAAAATGAATGTTCTTGGTCTGACACCCATCCAAATAACAGACCATGAGACAAAGAAGGTATAGGTTGCGGTACCTGATCCTGTCCTTCTTCTAAGTTAACAGATCCAAAAAGGGTCAAATATAGATGGAGGATGAGATGACATTCATAGAAGGTGAGGAAACTTGTCTGGACCTAGGGTGTGAGGCCACAGAAGAGAAATCAGGGTAATGGGGAGAGAAGGCAGTGAGGTCTAGGGGTGATGAGGGGGGTGGGAATGCCAGAGAGGCAGCAGGGACCTATGGGGATGGGTGGGGAGGGAACTCAGAGGCAACGGGGCCCAGAGATGATGAGGGGTGGATGAGGAGCCCAAAGAGGCACCCACGGTGCCATTTTCCCTAAGGCCAGCCCTGCTGAGTAGAAAGGGCATGGGAGGAAAGGCATACCTTAGATGGCCTGTCCAGGATAACAGAACTGCATTGCTCCTGGAGTCACAGCCTAATGCTGCTCTGGAGCAGTAGAGATTTAATGTCTTATTTGTTTGAGAGGCAAGCAGGTCCCAACATAGTGTTCCCCACTGGATGATGAATTTGGTCATGACAGAATTGTTAATTTCCCACCTTTGGTCTGTGGAGGAATGCCTGCTGACATTATCATCAGAATATTCTGCATACTTGGTAGGTATGTTTCTGATAAGGTGATGGAGTTCTTGATCCACTAGTTCCATAAATTCACTGCCTCTACACAGAGAAAAAGACCTTGCTGCACTCTATTTGTTTATATAAAAGATGGTCCTCATGTTTTCCAACATTATCTGGATGTGACTAAACCATAGAGGGGAAGGAATACATTACAGGTTAGGAGAACTGCCATCATCTTCAATAAATTGATTTGCTTTCTAGTCTCCCATGGGACCTTGTGCAGGTTCTCCACCATCTGAGAGATGCATCCATGACTATGGTTACATCGGGTATGGTGGAAGAAAGGGGACTTCTGCTTGCACCTGGACCATATGAGAGAGGCCTTTTGTGAGATCGTTACCCAAATATTCATGTTGTCCCTGTTCAGGAAGTAAACAGAATGAAGCCAGACTTGGCAAATCATGTTACAAATGCACATGTAGCCAGGTGACAGAGTAGGGAAAGAGACCCTGATTTTCATACAAGGTCTGAGGGCAACAATTTATCTGACTGTCCATAGTCTGAAATTTGTCTACAAGGACTCGTCTTTTCTGAGGACATGTCTAGAAAATCTATAGTCTTTGTGGGACTCAAAGTGAACTTGTTTTTGTTTACACAATACCCCCCAGAATATGTTGTAAAGGTAGAGTCACTAGCTGGACCTCCTGGCTTGTTCTATTCATTAGTAGCCAGTTGTCCAGATACTTGAAGATGGTGTAGCTGTTGTTTAGCCACACGATCAAGACGACTTTCATGTAGATCTTGAGTGTAGTTGCCAGTCCAAATGGGAGCATTCTGAAGTGGCAGTGCTCTTGTCATACCATGTATTGGAGAAATCTTTTGTGGGAATGGTGAATATCCCTATAGAAGTAATCATCTTTCATGTCAAGAGCCACAAACTATGAATTATCCTTCAAGGAAGGAATTATTGGTTCCAGTGTTACCATTGAAAAATTTAACTTGCAAGTAAAAGCATTAAGTTGGCTTAGATCAAGAATTAGTCTCCATCCCCTGTTTTTTCTTGGAAACCATGAAATATGGGGAGTAGAACCTCTGCCCTTGATGTTGGGGTGCACTTGCTCTTTGGCCTTCACTGGAGGGGAGAGTTCACCACCCAATGAAGAATTTTCTTGTGAGACTGGTACCTGAGAAGAAACCAGGATGGGGGTTTTTCTTGGGGAGGTAAGAAACTCAATTGTGCAACCAGAATAGATAATCTCTAGTGCCCACTGGTCTGTTGTTATGGCCCACCTTTGTGTGAGAAGTGGGTAAGGTACCCACCAAAGGCTTGGAGGGCAATACAGCACAGTATCAATATTGGTATGTGATCCTCAGGCCTCCCAACAAAAGAAAACCTTGGATGGCAGGTGGGGCTAGGCAGTCATCATAGAGGAAGCAGCATATCTGAGTCTTTTGTCAGTTGGAGAAGTCTTGGGGTACTGTATCCTAGATCTCTCTGTAGCCACCTGCACAACTAGGGAGTTATGTGCTGGGTGGGTAATTAAAATCTCTGACCTTTAGCTGGAACAAACAAAATTTTTCATCCCTTCTTGGGGTAGGGGTACAGGAATCAGGGGTATGTCATACCGACCTGGCAGGCTCCAAAATGTTGACTGGAAGGGTCATCCCACCAGGACCATAGGATTGGAATAGGTTACCTAGGGAGGTGGTAGAATCTCTGTCTTTGGAGATATTTAAGGTATGGTTAAACGAAACCCTGGCTGGGATGATTTAGTGGGAGTGCTCCTGCTTTTAGCAGGGCGTTGGACTAGATAACATTATGAGCTCCCTTGCAGCCCTATGATTCTATGATTGCAGGATGTTCAACAGACCATGCTGAGCATCCTGTACCTCTTCATGAGGTATACGTATCTTAGTTGCCACACTCTGTAACAATACCCAATACTGCCTGTAGTCATCACAGAGGAAGGAGATGATGGAGAGGATGATTCTTGAGTGAAGAGGATGACGCTCCTCAGGATCGGTGGATCCAATTTGACATCTTCCTTGAATTCCTGCAGTGCCAGTTGGCAGGGCTAGCTCTAGGCATACCGTAAGCCAGTGAAGCACTGGCTTGGGGCGGCAAAGTTCATGGGTACTGGGAAGCTGGACCCTGGGGTCCCGCCCCTCCCTTCCCCTGAGCCAGCGACTCCACCCCAGGCTTGGGGGGGCAGGGCAGGCTGGCCCAGAAGCTGGACCCCATGCTCCTGCCCCTCCCCGAACCAGGGGCCAGCCCATGGGGAGGACTCCCCTCTCCCACCCCTTCATTGGTCTGGCTGTTCCTCCCTAAGGGCAGGGAGGGCCATCTCAGAGGCAGGACAGGAGAGCAGAGCCCAGCCCCCGGACCGGCTCGCCCCACCCCCAGCGTCTGACGAAGTGGGATTTTCTCTCCCGAAAGCTCATGTGATAAATAAATCTGTTAGTTTTGCATAGATCCAGATTGTCTGTTATACAGATCCCACAGGACTCAGTAAGGTCAGTAAGAAAGATCAACTGGACGAGGAGAACCCCACCATAATACGGTACCAATAGTCCTCTAGGAAATCATAACCAGGAAGAGGAGGATAACTCCAAGACCTCCTATGGGTTTTGTCTGAGTTTATTCCCCTCAGGGGGAAGGCTCATGTGGGGCAGCAGGTTCATCTGATTTAAAAGGTAGACTCTTGTTCCACCATCAGTACCAGTGGAAGAATGCTTGGACTTGCAGATGCAGTAGGGGAGAATCCTTTTCACCTCAAAGGGATTTCTGGTGTTGAAATGTCACTAAAGAGGATCAGGCCCAACAGATGAGGGGATTATGGATAGAGCAGAAAGAAAATATCCTCTGGTGAGATAAAGGTTTCTGTTCTGGAGCTAAAAAGAGTCCATAAGGTTGGAACAGAAGGCTCAAAGGTGCATCCAGTGGTCTGGTAGTTGGAGGATCCCAATCAGAGTGTGTTGGAACCATTGAATGGGAGTCCAACATGGAGCTCCCAGACAGGACTGGCAGGTGCCAGTCTTTTGACTGCAAGATGAAGTAATCAGATCCTTCTTCCTTAGTGCCTTTCCTTTTTGGATTCTAGGTTTAGGCCGAACTAATCCCTTAGGACCCGCACTTGAGGACTTACCTCAATTGGACCAAGATGAGGAGAGAGCCTTTTTTCTTAGAGGTAGATCTGGACAGGGATCTATCCTTATGCCTATGGCCATGTCCCCAATTTCATGAAAGTATTTCTTAGGCTTCATTGTTTGGACTTCTCTAAGCTGATGTTCAGAGGGGCAGTGCTTGCAATCTGAAACTGCTGTCCAGGGGATCTCCCCAGCATGGATCATATTGAAGTCTCATGGCCTTCTCCATAAAGTGCTTCTGCAGATGGAATTTGTGTCTGTTGTGGGTTCAAGGAAAGAAGGAGCACCAGATGCTGTACTTGGCAGCTATAGGATTCTCTCCAAGGCAGTAAAGGCAGTGTTGGGTTCATCAATGACTGAAGAGGAATGGGGGCAGGAGGTATAGTTCTTAAACTCAGGACTCTTGGCATTGACCTTCTCTATATGTAGAAGCTCACCAAGGTGGAAAGAACTAACTATATCAGTATAACAGTAACTATAAAAAAACTAAAGAACAAAATCTAAATTTACTAAAATCTATTTACAATATATATTTACAGGCATTGAAAGTAGAGGAAGATCATAATAGATACAGAGAATTCCAGCTCAGGTCATGATGGTCGCAGTCAGAAGAAACTGGAGAGATGCTAGCCCACACTGCCCTAAGTTCGGAGCACAAAGGCTATGTCTACACTAGAAAAAGTTAGGTCGACTTTGTTAAGTCGACTTAATAAGGTTGAGTTAGTCCACTGTGTTAAGTCGACCTAATCACCCTTAAGTCGACTTCATAAAGTCAACTTAAGCATTACTGCACATCCGCAGCATCCTTAAGTCAACTTAAGGAGTCGGCCTAATGGGTGGTTCTTATTAAGTCGACTTAAGCTTTCATTAAGACAACTTAAGGAATTTCTTAAGTCGACTTGATGAAAGTATGGTGTAGACAGGAAGTAATTTAGGTCGACTTAAGCCTCCTTAAAGTCGACTTAGGGCTACTCCACATCTACACTGACTTAAGTCGACTTTCTAAAGTCGACTTAAGCAGCAAGTCGACTTAAAACTCAGTTTTATAAAGTCGACTTAATTTTTCCTTAAGTCGACTTAAGTGTAGTGTAGACGCAGAGTAAATTAAGCCGAATTAAACAAGCTTAAGTCAACTTAATTTACAAGTGTAGACGCACCCATAGGGACCAGCACTAAAAGAGGAACCATTTATTAATTTAAGTGGTAATTCATAGCACAATTAGTCCCACTAGTACTAATGGGACTAATTTGTAAAATAAATTACTAGTCACTTTGAGTATGAGTATCAGTCAGGCCCAGAAAAAGGAAAAACACATCATGAACAGAATTTAGCCCTAAATTATTAAAATACTTACCAAAGAGAAAAGAAAACATATCAAATATTAAAAAAATATTTCAGGACAAATATTCTGGACCATGACTGTAACAATGCAAGCATATAAGCATTGAAAAATAAACAAATATTCAACATGAATTTATAACATTCATCTCTAGAAAAAAAAAGTATGATATTTATTATTGGAAAAACAGTGTGTGATCATGTAATTAGGCTTTGGTTGAAAATTTCAAAGCTATCTAGAGGATTGAGATATAGATCTTCCATTAATTTAAATTCAGTACATCCTATGTACTTTTCCTTATATAAAATCTTCAAGTGAATTAAGTGTTAGTGAAGGAATTAAATTTGGTAGCCTTGAAGAGTGAAGTCCAGAATACAGCATAGGTTAAGAGCACTACAAAAGGCCACACCATGCTTTGCTATTATGCTTCAAGCCCAATTTGGAGGGATTAACTCTAGAGTAAAAGGTTAAATCAATCTTCTTTGAAAATAGGGTCTGAACCAGTTCTCCCCTCTTATCTATTGAGGAAGTAGGAGAAAAGATGATAGGAGCAGACCATATTTGCATTTGACACCAATTTTGCCTATGAGAGCAAATAGACAGACCTGTCTTGCCAAAGTGATCAATTATGGCTGTTTTGGGCTAAAATTTACTTTGGGCTTGGATGCAGGGGTAATTAAATGTTATTATACTTCTTATAAGACTAAAGGGCAGCAGAACTATATTTAACATGCCCTAATTGTACCCTAAATTTAATATCACGCGAGGGGTAATGATTCCAATCCAAGTGAAAGTCAGAGGATGTGGGAACAGATGTTCCTGCCTTTTTGTGTTGACTCTTTAAACAGAGTCCTAAATACCATTTCACCCTCTTTACCAGTGATTAAAATAGAGCTGATCAGACACAATTCAGAATCCTTGCTTCTGCTCCTTGACTACTAAGCTGGTAGGCTGATCTCGAAGGATACACGTTTAGAACTGCTGTGAGGACACTGTTGTGGCAAAGGACAACACAGATGATTCAATAGCAGCAAGGTTCTCCACTATCTGATTGTAGCTAGAGGCAGAGATGGTGATTGGGACCAGAAAGGGCAGCAGTGAATTGCTAGCAGCAGTGATGAGCAAAGACAACATAGAAAATACCAACACCAATGAGCACTGGAGGCATTGCTCAAGGCCTCCCCTCCTTCTGGTGAAGGTGAACAAACCCCATTCTCCTTGGGACTGTCTCCATTTGTGTGTTAAGGAACATTGGCATTCATCAGCACAGAAACTCATAAGCCTTGTTTACACTTTAGATGTTAATTAATTAATCTATGAGCTTTAGATGCAGGAAGCCTGATCTTCCCCATTTTACAGGTGGGATAAACCCAGGGAGACAGAAATTAAGTAATCTGGGCAAAATGACAAGGCAAGTCTGTGACAGAGCCAGGAACAGAACCAAGATTAACTGAGTCCCAGCTAACTTTAATCACTGCATCATACTCTCAAGCAGCACTGACAAAGCTAGATTGTTGGATATGGAGTTGAGATCTGAAGTAGAAGGAGGTACAGTGGAGTAGGACTGTATTACACGATGAAGGTTGTGTGTTTTAGGTGGAGAGGGGGAAACTTTATTTACTGGAACATCAGGGGATGCTTCAGTCTGATTGTGGCTTGAAATCACTGATGGTTTTACAAGGATATTCTTCAAACTATCCTCTGACACACGTCCAGCTTTGGGTGGCCGCTAGACTCAGGAAACCTAACTAGGGCTGCGTCTACACTGGTAAATTAAGTCGACTTAATTTACCCTGTGTCTACACTACAGTTTCCTTAAGTCGACTTAAGCAGCTTGCTTAGGTCGACTTAAGGAAAATAAAGTCGACTTAATGAAAATTAAGTCGACTTTATAATACCACCTTTCAATTTGACCTAAGGCTTAAGTAGACTCCCTGGAGTCGACTTAAGCCAGTGAAGACATGGGGTAGCCCTAAGTCGATTTAGGGCTACCCCAGGGCTACACCAATGCCCACCCTGCCCCTTTGCCCCATTGTACCTAGGTTCAAATTGTTGCAAAGGCTGAGCCCCCTGGCATTGGGCAAGGGGTGCCCCCCTGCCCCTGTGGACCTCCCCTAGGTCCTCCTAAACCGCTAGAAGTCGACCTAGCTGTCCAGTGTGGACACTCAAGGTCGACTTTTTAAGTTCCCCTTTAAGTTGACTTTATTTTTAAGTGTAGACACACTAAGTTTACTTAACTAAGTCGACTTAAAGTCGACTTAAATTAATAATTGTAGATATAGCCTAGGAGAGGAAAATCAGCAGGAGTCAGAGGTGAATCCTTCATCAAAGAGATTGGCAAATTCAGGCCAAGAGGCTATCCCATTGAGTTAATAGGTTGTATGGGAAAACCCTCAGTCTGTGATGTCGGACTGGTAAGGTTTCTTTCATGGCGGCTAGATGAACTGCACAGGGAGAGGGGAAGTAGATGTGCTGGGACTGCTTGGTTCTCCTGGGGAGAATAAAAAATAAGTGATACTTTCAAAATTTGTCTCTGTAGTCTGGGGCATTAATCTCTCACCCTTGTGACAGTGGAAGGATGGATGAAGCATGGACAGCAATAGAAACTTGGTAAGAAAGAGTGCTTTCAGCTGTGCTTGAAGCAGATTTAAGGGGACAGTAAAAGCTAGGATGTACTCTAGAAGAAATGCAAATAAGGGGGAAGAAGTGAAAAATAAAGAGAAGAATGTGTAGAACGTGGGCTTTGGAGGGGGAAGAAATCGGCTTTCTCCTCATTCTTTTAATTTAATCTTCAATACAAAGTTGATTAAAACTTTCCCTCCAGAGAAGGAGATTTAATTGCTTTCCTTTCCTTCTTTCTACAAATCACCATCTACAGGAGGGATAGGCTCAAACCATTAAACCCCAGATCTAAATATCCTGAATTTGGGAAGCTTAATCTATATATCCCAATCTCCCAGCCCAATTGTTTGAGAGTAGAAGATTCTATTCTTCCGGCAAAGGTTGGTTTGCCCTGGGCATTTTAGTCTGCTTACATTGACTTCTGGTATTTTTACATTCAAACTTTGAAAATAATTAACATACCATGGAGCCCTCTGAGTGTAAAGTTAAAATTCCTAGGATATCATTTTGCTAATAAGCAGAATAAGGAAGGTAGAGACATTTACATGCATCTCATGACTCAAGTAGCACAGAATTAAAGATTCCCACAGAACAGCCTGTGTAATTTCTTACTTCAGAAACAGTTCAGTTGTGTCTTTTTAAAATTTTTCTCTTCCAAACCGTGTCAAGTGGTTTGATGTTTTTTTCCTTTTTATTTTTAAAAGAAGTAACAGCCAAACTGTTTTGAAATGTTTAACCCTGGAATAGGCTTTTCTGGCTGGTTACTATTCAGTTGGTCATCCTTGTAATAATAATCTAACATGTAGTGGTGATGGTAAAAAATATATTGTCTGTATATTCACAGCAGTAAATCAGTTAATTTTCTCACACAGCAAATTTGTAAGCAAGGGCTAATTAAATCCTGACCTCCAGTGAAATCAGTGCGAGTTTTGCCATTGATTTCAGCAAAAGCAGGATTTTACTCTGTATGTTTATTTTTGAAAACATGTCAAAATCCATTGAAAAAAGACAAAAGCGAAGTAACAGAATGCTTTAGAATAGTGGTGGTGAACTGACTCTGGAAATATTTTCCATCACTGCATACATATATGCACACACATTATGGAAATTCCTTTTGTACCTGTCAAAGTTAATTTTTCTTTGAAGAACTATGTAATAGAAAAAGGAACCAGTAAGAAGCAATATGTATGTCAGAAGACTATTCAGTGTCTGACACTTAGTGGTAGGAATGAAGTACTGCAATTTTTACAGTCATCAAGACAGAAACCTGGAAAAGTCACACAGTTTAGTAAATTAGAAATTGTTATGCTTTTTTTAATCTGTGACTTTATAAAACTACTAGAGCACATTTTAAAAGCTATAGTATCACACAATAAGAATAAGAAAACATAAGGCTTCAATAAATTGTAATAGAACTGATGTAAAAAAATCAAAGTATATTAATCTACTTTGAACTAATTATTGCAAATCAAAATCACTTATTTGATATCAACTTTTAAGGGCAGGGACTACTTTCATACTTCAGTATATTGAAGAGTTTCAAGTACACTGTTGGTACTTAACATCAAATAATATACTTCACAGTAAAAACAACGAGAGACCTGTGGCACTTTATAGACTAACAGATTTTCTTCAGCATAAGCTTTCATGGGCTATAAACCACTTCATCAGATGTGACGTTTAACCCTTTTGTGGTTTGTTACAATCACTATATTTGGGAATCTGAGAAAAAGTGACTAGCAAGTAAGTTCTTTTCTTCCTATTTTTAAAACCACCCAGAGGTTTAAGGAGAACTTTGTTTTTTAAAAAATGGAGAATTTTAAAAAGAAAATAATTAAAGTGAGAATTACCAATAAAAACCTAGTTAGACTTTGAAATCAACCCAAGAAAAATCAGAAGGCTGCAGTACCAATTACCTTAAAGAAGGCAGTGAAATCTATTTACCAAGAATATTCTCAGTTCTAATACAAAGACCCAGGCCTGCAAGTTCCTGAGACACCTCAAAATCCCTTTGGCTTCTAGAATCTGAGGGGGTATTCAACACCAAATAAAGAATATTCAGTACTTTGCAGGGTCAGACTACATTCCTGGTTCATAAATCACTGGAAAAGCAGAATGGAAATCAAAAATAGTTTGTAAATCAATTCAGTCATTTGGGGCTTTTCTATCTGAGGGGTAGGACATGTCTGAGATGTGGAATGCTATGCACAGTGGAAACTACAATGATGCTATAGGAGATTCTTAACAAGTTATAGTTAGAGATGTACAGCAGGTGCCATTTGATTTCATGGACAAGAACATTCAAAATTCTGTAGTATATTCTGCTTCCCAGATCCCCTTTCCAGCTGTTGACAGAGGTATAATCAAATACATAATGATGTGCAGCATAGTGACTAATACTGAAGTTAAACATTTTAATACTCCTGATTTTATCATTCTAATTGTAATCTAACTTGTATGTCTACACTGGCAAGGTAGGTCGACTTCAGGAGGTTTAAGTCGACCTAAACAAAGCCGCGTCCACACTAGGCTTTTATTAAGTTGACTTAAACCCTTCCTTAAGTCAACTTAATAAGAGCTTAAGGTGACTTAACACCTCCTCTGAGGTCAACTAAAGCCAGTGTAGACAGGGATTAGTGCTAAATTGACTTTATTAAGTCGACTTAACAAGGTCTACTTAAGTCGACTTAAAGTATTGCCACTCTGTTGGGTCAACTTAACAAAGTCAACTTTACGATGCCAGTGTAGACATAGCCTTCTCCTTCAGACTGCAGGTGTAGGTGCCTAGAGGAATCCATCATACTGTTTCCCCTTTTGGCCTGAGCAGTTAGGCCTTTCTTGGAGCCTTGCAAGGTTGTTTTCATTAGGATGCAAATGGATGGTGTGGAGTCGAGTATGTACATGGTGCAATCTGGTTTATTTATGAAGAATGCACACCAAGTTCTTTTTCATTGAATACAGTTGACATAACCAACATCAAGTTGTTTCCTTGCCCTGAAGCCCCTAGAGTCATGCTCCAGCGGGCTCTGTGCCCAAGAATCTCTGTTTCTTAGCTTCCTTTCAGGGTTATTTTCACAAATAGAAGTGGGCAAGAATTAGGTTTACCATTCCACAAAAAAAATAAGATTTAATTTTTTTCCTCATACTGCATTGGGATGAAATTGACATCTTTTGAATCTTGGGGGTGGTGGAGAGAAAGAACTGCCCATCTCAGAATATCATGGTGGCATGGGCATAGTTTGGGTGGGTGCAGGGGAGACATTGCTCCCCCAAACAGGAGCGAGGCACTTGAGGGTGCACATGGGATCATGTGACATTCCTTCTCCCCTCCCCAATTTCTGCAAGCAACAATCTGTTGTGAAGGGCTTACTCTGCTCGGCCTGGGGGAAGGGGTGCTCTGGCACCTCTCCTCCTCTCTCCCAGGCATATTTCAGCTTGTGGGGAGCAGAGGAGGTGGCTGGGCGCAGGAGCTGTTTTCTGCACTCCCAGTCCCTGCTTCAAAAGCTGGACACTGCCTCCTGGGTCCTAGTGTGAGCTTTGTTCCTGTACAATGGTGAGTTCTGTGGGGGCAGAGCAAGGGGGTGAGGATACACTGTGGAAGGGGGGATGGACTAGGTTTCAGGGAAGAGAAAGGGAGAGGGGGTGGAGGAAGAGAAGGGGATACAGGAATTGGTAGGGGGAGCAAGAGCGTAGCATGCGGCATCCCCTTAGCCAAAGCAGCACCAAAGTAACAACATCCTTTCAGAAGCCAGTGCTGGAGTGGCCTCCAGCAGCAGCTGTGGCTCCCCAATTAGGCCGGACTGTCCCTCCCCAGTGCCAGCAGCAGATGCATCACTCCACACAGAGGGAGAGTGTGCCAAGTCAACCGAAGTTCTTCAGAGCTTCTGACGAAGTGGGATTTTCTCCCACGAAAGCTCATGCGATAAATAAATCTGTTAGTCTTCAAAAGTGCCACAGGACTCTGTTTTTCTGCAATAGACTAAACACGGCTACCCCTCTGGAAACTGAACCAAAGTAACTAGATTCAGTATGCATGTGTGTGCCATACTTTGCCTCCCCACCCATATAGAAGTCACTCTACAACTATCTCATGTGGCATGTCTGAGACCCATGTTCAATACTTACCTGCTTTAGAACAGGGACTTGAACCTGGCTGTCCCATGTGAGAGCCTGTCTACTAGGCAAAGGACTCTTCTGTGGTCTGTCTGCATCTTTCTCCCTCTGATATGGACCGGAAATTCCATCCTGGACCCGAGAAACCTCCCCAACAAATGTTTAATCAAAACTGATACATTTTGATACGTTTCAGTTCTGACAAGTCAGTATTTTCCAGCAAAAAAAATTTCCTTGAAAAGTTTCCAACCATCTCTACTCACAACCTCTTTTCTTGAATTTCTGCTCCCAACACACACAATCTGCAAACGAGATCACAGCCCCAGCATTTGCCAAAAAAGAAGCTCCTACAGTCCTTATGGCTTAGCTCTGACCTGTCATTAGCTGATTGTCTCAGGACAATATTCTCCCAAAGCTGCTTGAGTACTATAGCCGTTAGGGATTTAAGAAAGAGAAAGAGAGGGCTTGACGCACCCATTGGGTTTAATGAGGTCAGTGATTGTTTTTGGATTAAGAACCTCCCCCATACCTTTAACATCATTCAGCATAGCAATATCTGGGCATTTATATGGCCCCAAAACACCCTAGCAGCTAGAAGCCAAAAGTTACATTCCTCATATTAATTTTTTTTAATTTAGCACATGAATTTCTTTATATTTATTGCTTTTATTCAGGTACAATTTTAAAACTGAAATGAATTAGATATGTACACTTGCCATGTAAGTGGTGGTGAGGATATTCAATGCGATCATTTACATCATTGTGAGATGCCTGGAATGCAGAGATACATAAGAATGACAGACTGCACCAACTATTCCAGTATCCTGTCTCTGACAATGGCCATTGCCAGAAGCTTCAGAGGAGGGTGCAAGAAGCCCCAGAAACTATGTGATAACCTGCCCGTGTGAGAAGTTTCTTCCCATTCCCTTGTGACTTAGTGGTTGTCTTATGCCCTGATGTATGAAGCTGTTCCCATTGGGCAACAAAATGGCAGATGAAATTCAGTGTTGCTAAATGCAAAGTAATGCATAATGAAAAACAATCTCAACTATACGTACAGAAAGACGGGGATGAAATTAGCTGTTAGCTTCCAGGAAAGAGCTCTTGGAGTCACCATGGATAGTTCTCTAAGAACATCAGCTCACTGTGCAATGGCAGTCAAAAAAGCTAACAATGTTAGGAACTATTCCAAAAGATTGACAACAAGTAAGGATAACATTATGTCACAGAGGTCATGGACTCCATGACTTCCAAAGAACTTTATGACATTTTCTGCTTCAGCTTCTGGGTGGTGGGGCTGGTGAGGTGGTAAAAGATACATGGTTAATTAATCAAAGAGTTTTGCAATCCATCACACTTCCACAAATGTGGGGGTTGTCTATGTAAATATATTTTTTAAACCATACTTGCAGTATTGCTCTTATAATGTGGTGTGACAGCACTACACTAGAATTCCTTCCCATTCAGAGTCGAACCCCACATTGACTGTACTTAGCAATAGGGGTAAGACTTTTCCAATGATTTAACAATTTAGCAATTATATAAATGATGGCACACCAAGCCCTTCACTCACTTGCCTCCATGTCTGGAAATTCAAGGCTGTTTAGGTCTGTTATAGTATCAGGGAGTGTCACGGATTGCATCCCCACTGGCCTCTCAAGTGGGGAACCCCTGAGAGGCACAACTACAGAGAGACTTCCGCGACTCTACTGCTCACCCTTCCAGTCAGGGCAGCTCAACCTAGTGGCCACACAGTCAGTAAGGTAAGCCCTTAGGTCAGGGCAATTCGGCCTAGTAGCCAGAGAGTCTATGGTACAAGCCCTCTGGTCAGGGCAGTCCGGCCTAGCGGCCACAGAGTCAATAGATGAGCCCCCAGGTCGGGGTAGTCTGGCCTAGCAGCCACAGAATCAATATGCCAGCCCCTGGGTTGGGGCAGTCCAGCCTAGCGGCCACCGGGAGAATGGTGTACGGGTAGGGGGGCTCAGGCCCTCCCGCTCCACTGAGCCCCAGCTCAGGGCCGTAGGGGTGCGGGGTTTATGGCACCCTTCCAGCAAAGAGTCCAACCGAAACACTCCGGCCGCTGGTCACCGGACCCCAAACCATACAACCTGGGCCCCCTGGGCTGCTTCCTACCCAGTTAAGTCCTGGTCAGCGTCTGGTCCTCTCTCCTCCAGGGGACTCTGGGATCCACACCCCACCGTATGTATAGGCTGGTTGTCCTCAGGGCGGCTGTCCCAAGATGGGCTTATGGGGTAGGGCTTCTGCCTCCCACAGGGTTTGCTGAGTGTTTTCAGCGCGGGGTAAGCTCAGCCCATCACAGGGAGTCATATTCAAAGGATCCCATTTCACCAACAGCTTTTCATCTTGGACTGACATTATATACCACGTTTCACCATCAGCGTCAGAAACTGTATCAGGGTTTACAGCAAAGTTTCTATTTTAATCTTTAAAGATGTCAGTCAATGTTCTCAGCTGTCAGACTAGTTTATCAGGCAGCAAGATTCCAAACTGTATTGAAATGTATTCTGCACAAATACAGAAGGAGGACACCTTACAATCTTGGAAGCATCTATATTTGGAGAAAGTCGTACTTTTCCCCACCCAGATAGTGCGTTTCTCATTGCCTCTGCAATAGTCTTCCACTTACAGCAGCCACTAACAGCATGATGGTCCAGTGCTAGTATAAAAAGGGCATTTAATGGTAAGTCCTATGGTGCAGAACTGTGTGTTTACAGCATTGCCTACACACAGAATAGGAAATACAGAAACCTCTGTGTGAAATTCAACTGCTCTTGATGTTGAAGGTCTAGTTTTTAAAGGGTGCCCATTGAAAGTGATCTTCAATAGGTTTGACTGGCAGTGTTAAAACATAGTTAATAACTAGGTCTTTGTGTCTGGGATTGTGTTTCTTTCAAGACAAAATCCATTCTGAAAAATAAAAGAGTAGAATCAAGATTTCAGGCAATGATCAGACCTGACACTCAGTAGGTCCCATGAACTGCATAGGGCAGAGGACATTACTTTGTTAAATCTGATTAATCTGGTTTGACCAGTGCAGAGGCTTTATTATCCTTTACCCATTTTTTTTTAAACTTATTTTAAGAAGGTTATCCTGCTAGATCATGGTGCATGGTACAAGTGAAATTCCAGCATGACCCACAGACTTAAGCATAATGAGGATATCTGGAGAATTGATCAAATTGTACTCAAAGAATGGGATTACTGATGTTATCAATATGATTAGCAAGTCTGTTAACAAATGGACATAACATGCTGTATCAAGAATGGCTAGCCAGTCTTATAAAAGAATACTGCAGAGAAGTCTGAGATGCTGAAAGTGTGGCACAAAAGAAGATGCTCACCTAATAAAGCTACAAAAAGTGAAAAATATATGTATTTCCCAACAAAAGCCGGATCTCAGACTTGTGAGCTTCAACATTTTATTAAGGAAGGTCAGAGCCATAAGATGTCAAGATCCAAGAGTCAGACCTCATTGTTGGTACCAGTAAATCATAGAGCCCTGATGCAACACAAACTAGCTCTTAATCTTTTGAGTCCCAAGTTCACCTGAAGCTTATGGAAAGATACTTGTAACTCCAATCTAGAGCATCTATAACATAGCAAAGTTTGTCTGAATGACATATTTAACACAGAATCTTCTCTGAGACTTCATGCATCTGAGGACAACTACAATGACATGCTCCGACGTCAAGGAGAAAGATGCGTGCTATTATATATGAGTAGTTTTAGCATTGTGGAGAATTCTTCTGCTAATCCCACACTGATGCATATATTGGCACAATTATTCTGAAAGGCTATGTCTACACCAGGAAAAGTTAGGTTGACTTTGTTAAGTTGACTTAATAAGGTCGACTTTGAGTCTACCTAAAATCGACCTTATTAAGTCGACTTAAAGTGGACTAAGTCGACTTAACTTTAAGTCGACTTAGTGCACTTTGTTAAGTCGACTTAACCACCCTTAAGTCAACTTAAAGTGGATTTAATGTCCACACTGATCTTAGGTCGACCTAAAGAATGGTTAGATCAACCTAAGCAGGCTTAAGTCGACCTAATGGGTGGTTCTTATTAAGTTGACTTAAGCTTTCATTACGTCAACTTAAGGAATTTCTTAAGTCGACTTAATGAAAGCCTAGTGTGGATGCGGCTTAATTTAAGTCAACTTAAGCCCCCTTAAGTTGACTTAAACTGCCAGTGTAGACATAGCCAAAGAAATGTTGAGAAATGTTGCTTATTAATTGAGAGTGGGGTATCTAGAGCATCCCTAGTTGATGTGGTTCTGGATTCTCACTGGAAAAAAAAACATTAACGACAGTGACTGAGGTGTGAGTCAGCATAATTGGGTGAGCAATTGGGTGAAGCCAGGGTATGGCTTCATATGGGAGATACAATCCTTGCCTCCCTATGCCAAGCTTTGTCTTGCAAAGGAGGATGGTCTTAGTGTTCAGTTCTATTCACATAGGACTTAGCCTTGCCAATCTCACGGTGTGCTGGCAAAGCACTGGTATATCTGTAGTTGTCTAATGGTATTCTGCTACACCCTTGTACCCTGCAGGAGCAGCCAACGTTCATGAGCCCACAGTGCCTCAAGCACTTTTTCATATCATTGCTGGAGTAGAAATTAAATTGTTTGTAGGTTTGTTCCCACCACCACCCATTAATTCCCCAAGCATACAGAATACTAGAAAAACAACAGATAAGGAAATTTCCTTGGAGCATTAACAATCCATATTTGAATGGTGCCCACAGTATAATGCTGTGCTTTGTTTTTCAAAAGGCTGCTGCTACACGAGGTCTAGCATGGTTGCTCAAACGTCATGTCTGTATAACAACATCTTCTGTTAATAAGGTTCAGTTGCTATCTTTGGAAGATAAGAAATTAAATTATTATGAGAATATATACTTTATTCTGTTTAAGCATTTATGGAATTAAATAAAATCTGACATTAAATAGACTTATAATACTAATAGCAGTCACAATGATCCCCTGTTGATGAACCGTCTTGGAGCCAGCTGTACTTCAGCAAGCATGTACCCCACATAAAGAATGTTGAGCCTCTTCCCAGTAACTAGCTGGATCCAGTTGTTGGGAGGGTTCAATGCATCCTATGTCCACCAGTGCCAGAGAAATGTCCTTTTCTGAATAGAAGTCACCTGAGAACCAATGTCCAGTGGGACATCCACCCATATGCCATTGGGATGACAGTAGCAATTGGACACTTCCTGATTAATCTGGATCATTCCTAGTCAGGTGTTGGACTAAATGGTTGTCCCTTCAGGGTCCCTCACACCAAGAACCCTCTATTTAAAGTCACTGCCCTTTGAGAGTACCATCTCACCATGGCTATTTCTACATTAGAAAAGTTAAGTTGACTTTATTAAGTCGACTAATAAGGTTGACTTTAAGTCTTAATCAGGTCAACTTAAGGAAAGCCCAGTGTGGATGTGGAGTAGTTTAGGTCGATTTAAGCCTCCTTAAGTCAACCTAACTTTTAAGTGTAGCCACACCCCATGTGCCCAGCTTTCCCACATTCCCAGCAGATGAGATGACCGTTCCGGTGGAAATGATTGTTAACCATCTCTCCTGACTGTCTCCTTCACCACTGGACTTGAATCAGGCTACTAGACAGTTTCTGCATATGTGTCAACATCTACATGCTCAGCTTATCTATATGTATGAACAGATCAGCCAGTAGGACCCTTAGGACAGGTCCTAGAGCAGTGGTCTCCAACCTGTCGATCGTGAGCTACTTCTGAACGGCAGTTGCAGTTAAAACCTATGACCATTGTGCCATCTGCTGATGAAAGGTTGGAGACCACTGTCCTAAAGAGAGACCGGTGGGGGCACCTACTCCCTGTCTGCAAAGCTGGCCCACTTGCTGCCAGGCTGCCTCTGTGTCTTTGGGAGGAGGGGGCAGGAAATGCTATGGGTCTCCATACTGGCTGAGAAACTTCAGTCCATAGCTGGCCAGTCTCTGACTGTTGGGTGCAGGTAACCCAAGTCCAGCATTCTGCAACCCAACTGCAACCACACCCTTCTCCTCAAAGTCCAGATGGGGTATTGGGGGCATAGGAAGTACAAAACCTGTACAAGCAACAGGGTCATAAGCCTTTTCTGACAATCATTGCCCGAAATCCTGTTCTAGATCCTGGATCAGGGAGGGTCTCATCTTTTTGATGGAACAGAGGATCACTTGGAGGCTATTGGTGAAGCTCCTGCATGTATAGTAAGTTTTTGAGCTTGAGCAAAGAAATCTTTGAACTGTTCATGTGGAGTCAGAGGCCCATCAATCCAATCCAGTCACTTAAAAATATTTTTGATTGTACCCCTCTGTTTATTTGGCTAGGTCTACATTTCCAGTACGGTAGCTCCAACAGGATCCTCATCAGCTGGTACTCTGGACAGCTGTATGTGTTAAATGTGGATTCCAGACCTGCTTGGAAAGTTGGTCTAGCCAGCCTCTGTAAATCAGTATAACTTTGGGATCCCCATATGGTATGTCAAGGTCATTCAAGCCATGCAAGCAACTAGGATATGGGTTAGGTTGTTGGTGGTTGGGAGATTGAATCATATGATTCAAAGTGTCTCTGACCTTCTAGCTACCTATACCTTACACGTTGTCCCCAGGGATTCCTTGTCTAACCTCCACAAATTCTTTTTGTGACACGACTTGTCAGGTGAGATATTCCCCAGAGTTGGGGGAATTCCAAGTCTCTGCCTTTTGGGATCTGTGTGAAAAGATGAGAGTGTGCTCCCAGAAATTTGGAAATCATGGGCAAGGAGGGACTTTTCAACCCCAGACCTCTTCCAACATTCACTATGAGGAGAAGGAGGAGGGAAACATGCAATGTGGAAGATAGAGCACGTTAGGGGCTCACACACCATACTAGCATGGATTAGGAGCCAGCAGTATGCAGACTAGGGGTGGAGGGAATTAATGGTATTCTCTCAAACTGCACTTGTAAACCAAGCTCCACCCACAAGCCAAAGTCTGCTGAAATCAAATAACATTCAGATTATCTTTTACAGAGATTCAAAATATAAACTTACTGAGTACTCATGGTGACAAGTTCTGGAGGGGTAGCCATGTTAGTCTACTCCAGCCAAACCGAAACAAAAAAGAAGTTCTGTGGCACTTTTAAAGACTAACAAAGCTTAGGCGATAAATAAGTTAGTTAGTCTTCAAAAGTGCCACAGAAAACTCCTTTGTTTTGAGTACTCCTGATTTCTGTTGCTAGGGTACTACAGCCTGTTCCAGTCTCCACGGTTTTCAGTTTTATAAGGAAACCCCAACACGCACAGAATGTCTTGGAAGCCCTAAAGTGCACAAAATTTAGGGCTTCCAAAGATGCTCTGCAATTTAGAGAAGCTCTAATTCTGTCATAAGCAAGGCGGCACAGCACAAGGGACTTTTGCCTTACTAATTCTGCAAAAGACTTTTGTGACTTTGGTAATGAGTGGCCTAAACTCCCATTTAAATCCAGTGAAACTTGAACAGTCTAAATCTATTTAAATAACACTATTACCCAAAACTGCTGCAATAATAAACTACTAACTGGACTGAGAGAAGTCTAATCTTCATTGACTACCCTCCCTAATCATCTAAACACAGTACAAGCTGTTAACTTTAATGTTTATTTTCTTGAAGCACAACAGGACTTCATTATTTGAATTACTGCATAAAGCTGTAGCTTAGGAATAGTCATTGGTGAGCATTATTCATGGATATAGAGGTCTTAAATGATTCAAACTCTGTTTCGCTCACATCCTCAATAATTATCACCACAAAAGGGAACACATTTTAAAGAACAGGATGTGAAATCAATGTTCTGGGGAATTTGTAAAACAAAATCTCCACAGATTTTTGTCAAGTTCTCTATGGATTGCTACCGACTTCTAATAGCTTAATCAGAAGACCCCCCACCCCACCCTTACCTCCACAATGAGCAGAGAACATTTTTTTGTTTTTGTTTTTTTAAATCTTTTTTTTCTTTAGCCAAGGAAAATGGTTAGACTGCCTGAAACTTTCTGAATGTTTTTAAAATCATTTAAAAGTTATTATACATACACCTGTTTTCATTAGAACTCTTAAGATTTAAGTCACTTCAGTTGTGTTACAGAAAGGTGGGTGAACTGGATTAGATTAAGTAAGAAATAGGTGAGTCTTTGCCAAGAACTTAAACCAAACCTTTTGGGAGCTTCAAAAACTATTTAGTTTACTTAGTTGTCATGTTTGGGTTCTTTTGCATTTCTTGATTCTAGCCAAGTCCATAAGCAAAATACTAAAATATTTATACCCCTTTGACTCAGAAACTTAGCCAACATTCAGTGTCTTGTGGGTTGTTTCCATAGTGAAAATTTGAGGATTGTTTAAATTCTGCTACAATTCAGTCTGTTTGCAGAGAATGTACACCAAGTCTTGTTTCCCTGATCACAGTGAGAATCCAAGAGCAGGGAGTCAGTTTCTTGCTCATAGTTCCAAGACTCTTTCAAACACTTATCTCTGTGCTTTCTCTCAGGACTATGTTCCCAGTGCTTATTCTGCCTGTCTCCTCTTAATGTTCTTCATATGTTCCTGGGCTTTCTGCTGCTGTTCTTCAAACATGTCTCCACAATATATAAAAAATAAACAAACTCCCTCAATGCCAAGGCCCATAGTGAAATCCCTCCTTCCATGTAGCTAGGCAATGGCTCCAATTGTTTCAGTTATCTCAGAGAAGCTTAATCCTAAAAGAGGAGCAGCTATTACATCTACCAAATACAAGGAAATTCTACTCCACTCCTAGTATCATAATATCAAAAAGGAGCCTGACTGCATGAAACTTCCCTCCCAGAGCAGCAAACCTAAAAAATCTGGATTCGAGCTGGTGAAATAACATGGAAAAGTAATTCACAAATGTTTTGCGTCGATTCATTGCAGATTTTCTCTGCAGTTATTAGATGAGTTATTTTTTAAAAGTTCGAGATATTGACATCTGCTGTTTGTGATATTCATAGATTCCAGTGTCAAAATGGACTACTGTGATCATCTAGTCTGACCTCCTGTACAACACAGGCCACAGACTTTCCCATATAGCATATATTTTCCTGAAATGTATCTTCTAGAAGAACACCCAGTCTTGCTTTAAAATTTGCCAGTAAAGGATACTCTACCACAACCCTGGGTAAATCGTTCCAGTGGTTAATTACCTTCACTGTTAAAAATTTACACTTTATTTCCAGGCTGAATTTATTTAGCTTCCACTCCTTGCCATTTGATCCTGTTGCACCTTTGCTCTTCTGAAGAGCCATTTATCAACTATATGTTTCATTGGGCTTTTCAATCTAGGAGAGTAAGGCATTGCACAATCCAACAGCTGGAAGTTGAAGCTAGACAAATATTGTCTGAGAATCCCTCATTTCATTCATTACAATTTGAACAATAATTTTGAATGTTTGTCATGGCGGCATACCTAATTTGTTATTCTTCTGCTTGAAAATTACAATCAGAGAGCACAAACAATGCCATGTGACTTCAGTGATCAGTGATCAATCATACCACATAAATAATCAGTCACAGTGAACAACTTGGAAATATACTGGTATTTGTACAAAGTACTCAATGACTATTTATGAACAGCAAATAAATTTGTAGGACTCAAAATCAATTTACGAACAGCTCATGAATGGATAAAAGAGCCAAAGTTTATTCTTGGACAGAGAATGCTTTGATCAGTTCCATTCTGGGTGATCTTTTGGATTTTATACCTATCTGAACTTTTTTACATTTGCTGAGCTCTAGTAGAAGAGTGGCAATTATACTTATAAGCTAAAAATTGCTTTAAGAGTTATTTTGAGTAATGAAGCCACTACCCAGAATTTTCAGATACTTGCTTAGGCCTTATCTACACTGAAAACACTGCATCAATCCTCGTGGATCGACACAGCAGGATCAATTGAGTGGGCAGTGTAGACTCATAGACTTTAAGGTCAGAAGGGACCAGTACGATCATCTAATCTGACCTCCTGCAAAATGCAGGCCTCAAAACCTCACCCGCCCACTTCAGCAATTGATCCTGGAAGCGCTCTCTGGTTGACTCAATAACTCCACCCCTCCAAGTGGAGTAAGGCTACATCGATCAGAGGGCACCTCAAAACAACGCAGCCAAATGAAGACAGTGCGGTAAGTAGGAGTAACTAAGTCAGCAGGAGATATGCATTCTGTGGCACGCAGATTGCATATCTCCCGCTGACTTAGCCCTATAGTATAGACCTGGCCAAAGTCATTAGAAAAATTGGAATTGTTTCTGGCTACTGAAAACAAATCCAGGTTTTAAACCTTATTTTTGACAATTTCATAAAGTTATTTATTATGCATATTATGGGATAGACCATTGCTAGGATATAACCCTCCTCTTGTGTGGAGTCCCCTTGACATAAGACTTTATATATTTGCAGGGGTTTGCACTGTGGATTCAGGTTCAGGAATGGTGCCTATAACTATTTATTAATACAAGTCATGTTGGTACTGTATGACACTGAGTAATAAAAGAAATTTTATTCATATTAGAAACCATCAATTTCATTTCACGCATTTGATCTCATTTCTTATTATTGTGGAGGATGTTGGCTGACAGGACATGAACATTCATCTTGACAGAACGTGACCTACTAATAGCTCTATCGTGATTCAACATCTATAGTACTGAAATTACTTTCGTTAAGTGGATAGAGACTTGTGATCTCAATGCCCATCTTGTTTTTAGCTAGAGTCAAAAGGAGTAGAGGATAGAAATTACTTAAACCAATAGAGGAAGCAACAGATTTTGTTAAATCTTTGACTAGAAGCTCATCCATTCACACTAAGAAACTCCAAATCACACAATTAAAAAGACATATAGTTACAGTTTTGTGTTTTAAAGCAGTTAATATAATTTAAGATATTTGAGCAAGTTAGGAGCTCGGTTTTTTTCACCCCAGTTTATTTTTTATTAATTATTATTATTATTTATTATTATTATTATTAAAGCTTTACCCACCTTTAGGAGGATAAATTCTCCTTGGGTACATCTGTATGTTAACAGGATGTGCAGACACAGGCAGATGTTGCATGTCATCCTGATGATCTATCAAGACTGGAAAACAGACAGTAAGATGGTGTGCTGAAAGTCAGAGAGGAAGAGAATGACATTTTATTTTGTTACATTTTCAGCTTCTTACAAAAAAAATTCTAATCTTTTTCTCATGTCAGTTGTTTCTTTCCAATTAAAAAAAGAAATATTTTATGGACATTTCCAAATGGACTCTATAAAACCTATCTATACCCAACTTCTCGAGGATAACAGTTATTCCGAATTAACCTCATTCAACATGTTCTAGTTGGGGAAAAATGTGTTTGAGGTAAAATCCAACATTTCCTAATGATAACTTATTTAAAAAGTGATCTATATTGTGGAGTTCAATTAAAATAATAAATTTCTTGGTCCTCCAGTTCACAGAAAAGATAAGGAAGTACTGTACAGCAGACTTGGTAAAATAGGCATTGCTAAGTAGAAACTTGTTTTCTGTCCTCACTGAAGTCAATGAAAAAATTCCCATTACTTTAATAGGACCAAGCTATCCCATGCACCCTATGACCTTATTAAGTCGACTTAACAAAAGTCACATGACGGGAAGCTGCCCTTGGCCGGGCCCACCCTGCACTTGCAGGGTCCTGGCCAGAAGATGGGCTGTCTACACCCCTGAGCTGCAGCATAAAGTATGGCTCTTTGCCACACTTGCCATGATGTCCGTACACTACATGTTGTTAGAAGTGAGTGATTCCCTCTCTAAAGATGCTATAAGGCAAAGAAAAGAGACCTCTAGGCTGCAGAATGGTGAATGAGTGGGGGGGGGGGAGTGGAAAACTGGGGAGGAAACCTGTAAAAGCAGCAGCAGGAAGGAAGCCAAGCCCTGTCTGTGTAGCAATGGAGTCCATGGCATAATTGGCTCAGATAGAGAAGTTTGATTTTGGCAGTTGAGGTAGGTTTGCCAGCAATATAGGGACTATGCCTTCATAGAGAAACTGGAACACATTAATGGCAAAAAGCAAACTATACAGGGGAAGTATCCACATATCTTTCCAGGGGAAAGCAGTCAGGAGAGTACAAAATAAAACTGTTGCCATCAGTGACTCCCTTTGTTCTCACTGCCCCATGCTGAATCCCTATACCCTTGTTAGGGAAAGTCAAAGAAAAATTGTAAAGAGAATAGAAAATATGGGGGAGAAGAACCCCCTGACTGATGCATGGGGATGGTTATAATACCAAAGCCCAGTGGCAAAATCAACATTTGTGTGGGCCCTACACAACTTAATTAAACTGTGTGTAGAGAAAAAAAATACATGCCTTCCCCTGTTTATTAGATATTACCTAAATTTTCAGAAGACAAGCTCTTTTCTAAGTTACATGCTACAGCAAGTTTTTAGTAAATCCCCTTGCTAAAGAATCGATACTATTAACAACAGTCATCATCCCATTTGAATATTTCACTTTTCTTCCTTTTGGCATGCCGTCAGCATCAGAACATTTCCAAAAGAGAAGCTCTCTGATCATGTCAGGTTTGTCTGGCATCCTTTGTCGCTGAAATGATTTGTTGGCATATGGCAGAGATAACAATGAACATAATGAACATGCAGTTCTGAGTGCTACTAACAAGCCAGTCTCATTCTGAATGAGAAAAGTGAATTTGGAAAGAAGCAGATAAAATCTATAGGACCCATAATTAGCAAAGAGGGGATTCAGCTGGATTCAGGCAAACTGAAGACATTACACATATTGTCCAAACCTAAAGATCTTTCTGCAGTACGATCTTTCTTCATCTTTCTCCAGGACAAATAAGTTTGGGAAATTCTTACCAAGTTTATCTCATCAACAAAACCCTTAAGAGATCTCTTCAGTGGTCACAAAATATGGAGCTGGTTTAGCCCACAACAAAACTCATTTAATAAAAGCTAACACATCCCCATTGTTTGGCATAATCGTGTCCTGCGGGACCCTAAGTGGGCCTGAAGCTGGGCTACCAGAGTGAATCAGCCCTGTATGCTAAAAAAAAAAAAAAAAAGGCCTATGTTAACAGCTTCGTTTAAGTAATGCTAAAGAGAAAACACTCTCCATGATCAAGGGGTTTGTGGCAACAGCATAAGTGAAAGTTCCTCTTTTGGCATTTCGCTTGGCAAGCAGCTTTGTGGTTAGCAAGCTTGTGTAAGTGTACCCTTAAAAGAACAGAAGGTGGGCCTATCAAAGTAAAGAAAATCTTCCCCTCTTTCCCCCCCACCTCTCAAGATAAAATTGCTGGAGGAAGCAGCTTTGATTGTATAAGAAGTGCAGATTTTGATTATCTAGCAATTTCTATGGCCTAAACTTGAAATTGCTAAGGGCAGCACAAATGGCTAAGTAAAGGATGCATGTGTGGTATGCATGTACAAGATCCTGACCAAGGGCAAAACTCGCTGACTGGCCAGAACCCAGGAGTGCCAATCAAGAAAGAAGAAGTGACTGGTCGAAGGCAATTTTGAATGGAATGAAAGAGGATAAAGAGGGGTGGCTCGGTCTAGCCCCCTTAATCGATTCATCCATAAAACCAACTCAACTCGGGAGTTAGGAGGAAGGAAACTGACACCAACACAACGGGGTCGGTGTGCACTGCAACTTCCTCACCCCCTCAAGCCTTGGCACCTGGGCTAACTTTGACCTGGCCAGTCTTAAGTAAGCCCTGCGTCTCACAGGTATAAGTGTGTTCCAACTATGGAGGTGTGAGTGTAAAAGTATGGTGGTTTGTCTTCTATGTTGCATTCTGTGCTGCCTAATTTAGGCTATGTGTACACTTGTAATTTTAAATTGACTTTAGCTAAGTCGACTTTAGCTAAGTTGACTTAAAGTCAACTTAGTTAAGTCTACGTAGCATACCCACACTTAAAATTAAAGTTGACTTTGGGGGGAACTTACAAAGTCAACCTAGAGCGTCCACACTGGACGCCTCGGTCGACTTCTAGGGGCTAGAGGGACCTTGGGCAGGTCCACAGTGGCAGGGGGGCACCCCTTGTGTATAATGGGGCAAAGGGGGACAGGGACCCTGGCAGGGCATAGGGGCAGGGCAAAGCCCTGTGTGACGCTGTCCGGATTTAGGGAACCATTTATGATATTATTTTCTATTAATATCTGATAAATGCTATAATCCATAGCAACTATGTCATGTTTGGTATCAATAGAAAGGTAGTAATTTGCTGGGAATGATTATATAGTTTATGTATAGGAATTGTATTTGTATTAGAAGTTGGGAATATGGTTGTTATATCTATACTTTAACTTGTGTGATTCTGGGGAAACTCCCCCAGACAGGATGTCTACAACCATTGTCTCCTTAATGGTTCAGCAGGTTTCTCCCTGGGCCCATTGTACCTGGGAACTTCCTTAACAAATCTTGCCAAATCAATTTAAAGTGTCCACGCTGGAGGTCTAAGTCAACTTCAAGGGGCTAGGTGGACATGGGACTGATCCATGGTGGCAGGGGGGCACCCCTTCCAAAGTGCCAGGTGGCTCAGCATTTTCCCCATTGCACCCTGGAACAATGGGGACTGAGCAGGACAGGGACAGTGGCAGGGCATAGGAGCGGGGTGGGCAGGGCTGTGTCCTGCCCTGTGGGTGGGCACGCCAGGCTCTGGCTGTGCCAGCCACCCTGTTAGGGAGGGCAGTGGGGGAGCCTTGAGGCCCTTTAAGTCAATTTAAAGTCGACTTAGGGCTAATCTGCATCCACATTGACTAAAGTCGACTTTAAACCAGGTTTAACAAAGTCAACTTTAAATTTCCTTATGTCGACTTAAGGAAATTGTAGTGTAGACGCAGATTAAATTAAGTTGATTTAAGCAAGCTTAAGTCAACTTAATTTGTAAGTGTAGACGCACCCCTGGAGAGTAGTGGTATCAGCCTACCTGGAGCTCATTGCAAAGCCAGTGTTTGAGTTTAGACATCTTTAGCCCAATGCTCAGTTGGTGTAGCTCTCTTCAAGTCAGTTGAATTATGCTAATTTACCCTGTTGAGGCTATGACCCAGTGTTACAAATAACACCAGGGGGCATAAAGGCAGGGCAGAGATAAGGAAGAACCAGGGTACAATTAAAATAAGATTGTTACTTGCTACATACATCTAATATTTTAAAACACAGTTTTGTACAGCCACCTATACAAATCATTAATTATTTCCCATTTACACACACCAATTTATCTGTAAAAACACAAATTCCAATGTAACAGATGCCCACTTTTGGGCTCATGCTTCCAGCCCACAACCAGAATTCTCACAGCTAACAAGTGCTAAGGAATGGCCTGCTGTCCCCACCACCTACATACCCAAGAAGGTCGTGGTGCTGAATGGCGGGTAGCAGCCCCTTGACTGTCAGTTTCTTTTTTATCCTCCCTGTAGCAGATCACCCAGTGACTGCTGCTCCTCCATTGTCATTTAAGATCAGCCTAGAGCTGATGAACTCACATTTCCCTGGGGTTTACCCTCAGGAATCATATTTATCTGCCTCAATCTCTGTCAATTTAAAAAAGTTTTTAGGAAGCGATACTGAGAAGGAAAATTGATGTTATTCTCTGTATGGCAGTTGGTGCCACACTCAGCCTTAGGTCATTTTTTCCTACTTCCTTCTATTGATATTTGAACCTAACAATTACTCTGTGTATCTCTTTCTGAGCTGTCAGTTCAGCATCAAACTGTCACAAGCCTGAACTCTGCTCCCTCTGTGCCTCACAACAAAGCCTTCAATTGACAGTTTGCCTGTGGTGTGTGTATGTGATTGTCATAGCACTCTGCCAGGAATTTGCTGCCTCCAGATCACTGAGTGATTTCACCCCTGAGGTGTTTTAAGGCTAACTTCCTCTCCCTTCATAAAGCAATGAGAAATATAGAGTCCCAATGCTTCCAGGTTTAGTCTTGCCGACTGCAGTGGGGAGCAGCAATGCAGAAGAACAGCACAGGAGAAGGCACCAGCTACAATGGTCCTTTATCTACTCTCAAATCTCCAGTACGTGTCTTTGCTAGCCAAATTGCAAGGCAGATCTGAACATGACCTGCAAATATCTAACCCACAGTAACTACCTTGACAATAGATAGCAGCTCAGCAAACATATACACACAGAAACCAAACACTAACAAAAACCCACCCACAAGGTAGAGAGATGTGAACATTTCTTCAGTTCAGTACAATTCAGAAGAATTGACATGGCACTTCCTCAGAACAGAGGGGCCTTGAAGCTCAGAGATGCTGATGTTTAGAGAAGTGACTGTCTCAGCCAGCATTTTGCGGCCCCTGAGCTCTGGCACCTTTAAATCCTGGTTATTCTGTATCTTCAGACATTTTTGTTGCCTCAGTATGCTTGTTTCTAGCTGATTTCTATCTCTAGGCCTCAGATCATTTGTTTATTGGCAGAAAAGAGCAAACCAAACATATCAGTTGTTTTGGGGGCTTATTCAGGGAGCCAGGAGCTGTATATACAATGAAAACTTCTGCCACCCAGATGATCACAAATACCATGCTGTGAATGGGTTGCCTATTAAGTACTTACAATAGAATCTCAGAGTTATGAACACCAGAGTTATAAACTGACCAGTTAACCACATACCTCATCTAGAACTGGAAATAACCAATCAGGCAGCCGTAGAGACAAACAAATAAAAAAAACCAACCCTCAAATAGAGTACAATACTGTGTTAAATGCAAACTACTAAAAAAAATGTAAAATTTTATTTAAAAGATTTGACGAGTTAAGGAAACTGTCTCTGCTTTTCTCATTTCAATTAGGATGGGTAAAAGCTGCATTTTTCTTCTGCATAGTAAAGTTTCAAAGCTGTATTAAGTCAGTGTTCAGTTGTAAACTTTTGAAAGAGCAATTGTATTGTTTTGTGGAGAGTTACAAATCTTTAAAAGTGCCACAGGACTCCTTGTTTGTTCTGCTGACCTAGACTGACACGGCTACCCCTTGGGAACTTGTCAAACCTTTCAGAGCTACAAACAACCTCCGTTCCCTAGATCAGTGGTTCTCAACCCGTTCAGTGTTATGACACAGTTGGGAAGGCTTTCTCTACCTCCAAGGTTCCCCTGGCAGCCAGCACTTGTGGCAGCAGGTAAAATTGAAGTGGATCCCGCAACACACACAGCTGCTGTTCTGCGACACACTTTTGTGTTGCACCACAGTGATTGAGAACTGCTGCCCTAGGTGTTCATAATTCTGAGGGTCTACTGTACTTGATAATAGGCTCTTCTATATAGAAGACATAGGTATAATGAAATTCATTGGTTGAAAGTTGAAACTTGACAAATTCAGACAGGAATTAAAGCATAAATTTTTTTAGTGTGAGAATAATTAACCACTGGTAAAATTCTCCAATAGTTGTGGAGGATTCATTGTTTCATAGAATCCAAGACCAGAAGGGACCATTAGATCATTTAATCTGACTTCCCATATACCACAGATCATTAAATATTACCCAGATACCCCTATATTAATAGATTTTAAGACCAGAAGGGACCATTGTGATCATCAAGTTTGATCTCCTGTTTGGTGCAGGCCATAGAACTTACCCCAAATAATTCTCCATCTCTGGCAATTTTTAAATAAATTAATAATTAAAAAATTCTCTGGCTCAAACAGGAATTATTTGGGGGGAGTTTTATGGCCTTTGTTACACAGGAGGTCAGACTAGATGATTGCAGTGGTGCAATTCTGAACTTTGAATCTTAGAATCTACCCAAAGATTGTTGAAGGTAACGATCCTAATGTTTTTTCTGAAGACATACTTAATATACTTTTTGTGGGGGCAATCAAAGAATATTAGACATATTGTGTATTGAACAGTCAGCAGCTAATGGGTTGGGAGACTTTTGCACAGACAACTAAAAGGACATTAGAAAAAAGAAAAGAAAATCCTTCTACACTGTAATACATGATTCCAAATTATTTTTAATGTAAAACATGGATTGGATTTAACAGAATAACAATGCAAAAATATCACTATCAATCTTCAAATTCTGCTCCCCTATCTGGGATGTAACAACAGTAGCTCCAGGGCCAAAGGACAGTTCACACCTTCCCTCTTTTAAGCATTGGGCCCCTAAATAATAAAATGAGTATCAACTGTGCTAACAGGATCACACTACTTGCTTTTTCTCCTACAGGGAACACATCTAAGATTGAAGCTGCCCATATATAGAATGAGATTCAAGATGCATTTCTTTCCCCAGTATGTCAAATGAATGTGAAATACAAAATTCCAGGCTCTAGGTTGACTTGCCAAATCTTTCTTCATGCTTTACATAGTGAGTCTGCTTCTTTTATTTGAAAATTTTAATTGACCTGATATTAATTGTGCTAGGACACCATGGTGATGAATGCCCTATAAATTCATGAAATGATAGATATTCACGATGAATAAAGCAAGAGAAATGAATAAAACATAAAAAGCAATAAGAAGAGTGTCTATAAATACGTTAGGAATAAGAGAAAGCTGAAGGAACGTGTGCGTCTACCATGCTAAGTTGCTCAGGTCCAAATGTGGGGACTGGATACAAGGCATAATCAGAGATGCAAAGTTTCACAGAAACTTTCTCCCTTTATCTATATTTACACATCTCATTGCACTTACTATACATTTCATCACACATAATGATTGGCTTGGTTACTCTGTGGGAACCAACTCTGTACAGCATGCTGTCCATGTTTAACCTGCTCTTTATCTCATCTTTACATTCTCGACTTATCTTGTCTACTGTTATCTTGTTCTTTATACCTGTATCCTTGGGTGCTCCCTCTGTGACACATTGTGTCTCAAAAAACAGCACCCTGGCACCCCATATTCCCCGCTGTCATATAACTATGATATATTCTGTACAAAGTGTGCCTTGTGAGGTATCTTTTTAAAAGTTGATCTACTAAACATTAATATAATGTTGGACTGCATGTGCTGCCGTCATATGTGAAGTTATGAAGTTTTCCTGTGTGTGTGTGATACTGAAACATACACCTACAACCAGAGTTTCAGTGGAATAAACAGAAGTGCTGATGCCCCATTAAAGGGAATCCACTCTCCCCACAGCGATCCCAAAGACTTCACAGGGGAATCACATACACAACGGAACACTGCTTGACCAATGGACATGGCCCCCAACGTCACATGCATAGACCTTTCCAGACAGTTGAAGCTATAAAAGAGGAGTGATATCACCACTTGTCTTCACTCCCCCACAACTCAAAACCTGAAGGAATGTCTGGAGGACAAAGGACTTTGACTAGGGGATGCAAGCTGCAAACCAGACACAGCAAGTGTATTGAGAATCTTTAAGCTTGTTTGCATCATATTTAACATGAGATATTGTTGATTTAAATCCTGTTTAGGGTATAAGAACTTGGACTGCAAAATTCACTTTTACTTCTTAAAGTAACCAACTCTGATCTCTTTATGCCTACAACTTATAATCACTTAAAATCTAACTTTCTGTAGTTAATAAATCTATTCTATAATTTCACCTAAAACTGTGTGTCTTGGCTGTAGTGTTTGGGAAGTCTCTGCTCAGTGGACAAAGTGCTGTGCATGACTTCTCTATATTGAGGGAGGGACAGTCTAGATAATAAGCTTACTCTGGCCAGATTTCAACCAGAGCAAGACAGTATAATTCTGGGGTGCAGTGCATAAATCAAACACTGTGGGGACTTGGCTGGTGCCTCTACCTATTATTGGTAAGCATTCATGTAACTCAATTGGGTGTGTGGCTCCAGTTGCTGTCCTGTTATAGTATGAGGATTTGGAGGGCTTGCTGTTTGTCACCAGGAAAGCATTGTGAGAGGCAGCACAACCTGACAAGTAAGGGGACACAGTGGTTCTGCAGTTTAAGGCTGCGCCCCAGGGAGATCCTGTCACATTCTCCCCTTAGTTCACTGACCAATTTACCTATCGTAATTAGCACAAACGTTCTAATTTTAGCCTGATGATCTATTTACCTTCCCAATCCTCTTCCAAGAAAGGAGGCTACGTCCATGTTTACTCACTCTTGTCCAGCCATGCCTACAAAAAGTGCAGGGGATTAAACATGAAAGAAAGTAGAACTCTTTGCTACCCCCCCCTAGAAAAAAAGGGGGGAAGTGTGAATGAGAAAAAGGGGTAAAAATCCTTCTTGCTCTCATTTTTTTTAAAGTCACTCCCTCCCCCTTTTCCTCCAAGTCCTGTGGAAAAGGTGGAATGGAAAAGCAAGAGAAGGAGGGACATGAAAGAAAAATAAATGAACTTTTTCCTAACGTTTTATTGTGAGGTTTTTATTATTTAATTTCAACTTTTTTTTTCCCCCAAAGTGTTTTTGTTGGAGACCAGTTGGTGGCTCAATAAAATGGCTGCCTGAAGCCAGAGCACTGAGGGATAGTGAAGTAATCTGCCCCCATTTGTCTCCAAAACCCACTAAACTCAATAGAACACACAGTTACAGAGGATGGATTCTCCAAGAAATTTTTAAAAGATATGTTTCTGGCTCACAGTATGGAGAAACTTCTCAGCTCCAAGTGAATACATGGCAGCCAAAATGGGCTGAACTAAGGAAAATCAAATAGCTACCAAACAGGCAGTCTTGAGATGATTTCTGAGTTTAAGATAGGAGAGATGATTGGACAACCAAGCTTCACACAGTAAAGAGAAGCTGCTGACTTTGAAGACAAAGTCACGGTGCTAGAGGCTGGCCTAAGAGAAGCATGTGAAGGAAAAACAGAATGGCTATGTCTACACTTGCACTTTTAAGTCGACTTTAAGTAAGTCGACTTAACTAAGGCGACTTTAAGTTGACTTAGTTAAGTCGACTTAGTGGGTCTACACTTAAAATTGAAGTCGACTTAAAGGGGAACTTACAAAATCGACCTAGAGCGTCCACACTGGATGCTCTAGGTCGACTTTGTGGGGCTAGGGGGACCTTCGGCAGGTCCATGGTGGTGGTGGGGGGAGTACCCCCTGTGTACAATGGGGCAAAGGGGGACAGGGACCCTGGCAGGGCATAGCCCTGTGTGTGACACTGTCTGGATTTAGGGAGACAACAGAGTCCTGTGGCACTTTTAAAGACTAACAGATTTATTTATCGCATGAGCTTTCGTGGGAGAAAATCCCAAGCTTAAGTCGACTTAATTTACAAGTGTAGACGCACCCAATGGCACAGCCTATAGTGTTGACGGAGCAAAGAGAGCGAGAGATGCAGCTTAAATTAAATGACAAAGCAAACAGATCAAGAAGGCAAATTCCAAAGGGGTAGCCATGTTAGTCTATTGTAGAAAGACAACAGAGTCCTGTGGCACTTTTAAAGACTAACAGATTTATTTATCGCATGAGCTTTTGTGGGAGAAAATCCCACTTCTCCCACAAAAGCTCATGCGATAAATAAATCTTTTAGTCTTTAAAAGTGCCACAGGACTCTGTTGTTAGATCAAGAAGGGATATTCTAGGCCTAGAAGTGGGCAGAATTGTAATGAGTACAAAATAAAAGTTTTGTATAGCACACAGGGTCACAGAGAATGAGCGAGGATGATTAGCAATGTAATGTAACACCCTGTAATCTCACAGTTGTAAATACTGGTGGGTTACAAGCTGTTTTGCTGAACTCTCTTTATGGAAGCAAAAGGAACATTGAGAGCAATTATTATGGATTGTTTATTGACACTTCAACACGCCTAGGGACCAAAAGAACAATACTGTACCATCCCGAGCAATTTCCCAAACCTGTAAATTTGAGGAGAAAGGATTTCTTCCCTCTTTGCTAGAAATTATAAGTTAATTCATTAAAGTGAAGCTAGATTCTAGTGTGTTCATTTGTGTGAGATTTATTCATTTATTGCGAGTACAAAAAGCTCCAGAGCAATCTATGTCATATGCATCACATTCACACACACACACACACACACACACACACACACACACACACACACACACACACACAGAGAGAGAGAGAGAGAGAGAGAGTTAGTTCTGCAGGAGGCAGATAGTTACTAGCCTCAGCTTTGCTCGAGTCAAGCCACTGGCCAGGGTGGATGAGCTCGAGAGGGAGCCAGGTCGTTTCGGTCATGACACAATGCTCCTTGGAGTTTGCAGAACGAATCCAAAGTCCCTCATTTTTATAGAGCACGAACTACATGCAAGCCTATGAAATCTGCCATGTCATGTGATTCCCATGTTTGATGTGATGATTCATTACTCAGAGATGTGACACACCAATTATGTAACCAGAAAAATAGACAGAGGACAGATAGATAGGAATGGCTATATGGGGTCAGACAAGTGATTTAATCTAGACCAGTATTCTGTCATCTAACAGTGGCCAGTACCAGGTGCTTTAGACAGAATGAACAAAACAAATAACCATCAAATGATCCATCTCATCGCCTATTCCCCGCTTCTGGCAAAATACTTAGATATTTGGTTACTTTTTGTCCAGTACTTAGACAAAGCCCATTCACCTGCCAAAAAAAAAAAAAAGGCCTAGCACACTTATTCATTTTTTTTAATATTGATACTAGATTGACTTAGCTGGTCTGTTAAATATGTGTATATAGAGATTTCACTCAATTTAATAAAATCACTAGAAACAACATAGGTGTTCTAATGAGGCTCATTCTGTAATAGGGTAACACCCTGTTAAATAGGAAGCTCTCACGACTGCATTCCCATATAATGTCTTTTTAAACAGAAGCTAATTGTTGTAATGATTATTTTTTTTTATATATTTACATGGAAAGGATTTGGAAACTTTTTAAAACTTCCTAAATACTGTTAAAAAAAAAAAAAAAAAAAAAAAATTATGTGTTTTGTTCCCTGTCCTCCCCTTCCCCCCCCCCCCACCATCAAAGGTTATGTCTACACTGACAAGTTAGTTTGAATTAAGGAGGCTTAATTCGAACTAACTAAAGCCATGGCTACACTAGGCTTTAGTTAGTTCGAATTAAGGGCTTCCTTAATTCGAACTAATAAGTTCAAATAGGGCTTCAGAAGTAAGGATTTAATTCGAACTAACTGGTTCGAATTAGCCAATGTGGCCATGTTAATTCAAACTAATTGCTTAGTTCGAACTAACCGGCCATTGAAATGAATGGGGATCGCTAATTAAATTAAACTAACTAAAATTAGTTTGAATTTGTTAGTTCGAATTAACTAATTCGAACTAATTTTAGCAAGTGTAGACATAGCCAAAGTGTTAAAGGATGGGCATATAATTAATACAAATTAACATGGTTTCATAAAAAAATATTATCAAAAAAATTATTATCTTGCTTTGATTAAAAAGACACTTTTGCCATAATATAATTGGACTTTTGTAAGGTATATGACTTTTTACCACACAACATTCTGATTAAAAATACAAGGATAATATAAAATTATTATGGCACACACTACACTGGCCAACTGAAAGAGCTCAAAACTATACTGTTAATTAGAAACCATCAAAAAGTGAGAGTTTATAGTGGGGTCCTAGAGTGATTAGTTCTCAGCCAACACTCCTCAATATTTATATCAGTAATCTGAAAGAAAATATACAAATAATTCCTTACACAATTTACTGTTCCACTTACCTTTGTGTCATCTGCAAATATTGATGAGGCCAAGTCACTGATACAAAATGATCTGGATTTCCTTGTTTGGGAGGATACAATTAAACAACACTCTTTAAACACATATAGGAACAAAGAAAGTAGGATGAATTTACAGGATGGAGGACTCTCTATCCCATAAACCAAAGACACTAAAGAGGAATTTAAGGTCATTGTAGATAATCAACTGAAGAGGTGCTCCCAGTCTAATGCTGTGGCAAAAAACACACTTAATAAATGTGGAATAAATAGAAGTAAAGAGGTGATAACAGCTAGTATACAACATGGAAGAAACCATTATTGGAATACAGTGTCTAGTTCTGGTGTCCATGCAAAAACTGAAGGAGGTTTGGAAAAGAACTACAAGAACAATTGATGGTCTGGAAAACATGCCTAACAATGAGAGACTTAAATCAATCTATTTAATTTATCAAAGCAAAGATCAAGAGGACACTTCCTTATAATCTATAAAGAGAAATCACACTGGGCCATTATGAGGCAGTATGGGGTACCAGCACCCCTCTGAAACAGCCATCTTGTTCTCCAGAATCTCACCTTTAATTTTAAACAAGTCTCTTGCAGTTAGAGACATGAATACTTTGACTATATTAATCAATTTAACCAGTGCAACAATGTTTAAGGAGTCTGGAATAATGCTGGTTAAAAAAAACAAAACAAACAAACAAAAAAACAGGATTAATTTTTCCCAGAAGTATTCATGAAATCTGCCTACTTTTCCTACTATCCCATCAAAATATTTCAAATTCAAAACTTTTTTAACTGGCTGTAGTCTAGAATAGCAGCTTCAAGAGGTGTGATCTGCCCACATATCTTGGTGAGGTGTTAAACTATCATAATTTGCCATGGAGGTCAAGTATCAACATAGCCAATAATTTCATTGATCATTAAACCATGCAAGAAATCCACAGATCACCACAAATCTACTGCAAGTGACTTTATTTTGTCACCAGAAATAGGTTGCATTTGGGAGAAACCACCATTTTACATTCTATTTAAGAAAAAGCCAAGCTTATGTAGCCCTCTAGTAATCAATTGTTAAATCAAAAAAGATTATCTGAAAAGATATCCTCTAGCTCCGTCATAGGTTATTAGGCTTGTGTAGTGGCGTGGATTAGCTCCTCCCCATCATCATCAGAGGAGGCTGCTCCACATTTGTATGCCACCTAACAGCTGTAGCACAGTCAGCTTCAAGTCCTCTGGGTGGGACAAAGCCAAAAGCAGTCTGTGGCCCAGATCCCTAACTGGGCAGACAGCAAACAGTCAAATTCAAGACATCTGAGCAGGACACAGCACCAGCTGTCTATGGCCTAGATCTCTGGTTGGGGCAGACAGCAAACAAAAGCAGGCTATCTGTCCTCAGGTGGGCAGGCTGCCTCCTCAAAGCTGGGGTTAGCAGCAAAAGGTAGGGGGATCCAGACCCACTCTACTCCATTGGGTCCTAGCCTAAAGCCCTAACAGTGATGGGGACCCTGGCAGTGGGTCAGTGAGGATCCTGCTGATGCATACTGACCATGATTTCAAGCAACACAACTTGGCTAATACCTAGTTTCCCTGGGCTGCTTCCTACCCATAACTGTTTGTAGGGCTTCATCATCCACGGGGCCCTCGGGCTCATTGGAGTACTCGGAAGCCCGACCTTTCATACTTTCTGGTCTGCCCCTCTGCTTCTGGTGCAAGGTACTGGTCCAGCGTTGGTCTGCCCATCAGGGAACAAGGAGCAGTTCCTCCCTGTCAGCATTGGATGGAAGCCACTCCGCCTCGTGACAGAAGTTACTGAGTGAAATTCTATGGCCTACTCTATATTAGATAGTGTATTTGATTACAGTGGCCAATTTTGCCCTTAAAATCTGTTAGTTAATAGGGTTACTTTCAGTTTCTTCACTACTGTAACAGAGAGCAGAATTTTGCCAAAAAGCTTTGAGCAGTATTAACTGTCTCGTTGGGGTATCGTGTAAGGTGTGAGATCTTTTTCTTCAGTAAGAGCAGGAACCGTGAGTTAAGTTGTAAAATGTCATACCCTCATGTTTCATCTACTGCACAAAAGCAATGTAATATCTGGCTGATAAAAAGGCAGTCCTCTCCTAAGAGTACCCACCAACATCAGATAGAGAAACAGATCTTAAGATGTTTAAAGGAAACTGTTTGATAGCATTCTATCCGGCAAGAAACTACTTCTCAGTACTTGTGATTGTGAAATCTATACTTTGCTATTGTTTGGCCTCTATGGTCCCTACTTCTCTATTGTTTATCTGTATGGTCTCTGTTGGACTTTTTAAAGGTTTCTGTCTGTTGCATAACTAATTTCACAATATTCAAGTCAACTAAGGTGGTGGGATATGACTGGTTAAAGAATTGTTTCATAATGTGCTAGGATTGGTTAAAGAATGTTTTGTAATGGGCTAGGACTGGTGAAAAATACCACTACAAATGGGTGTTAGCCCTGAGCCCATGAGGGGTAAACTTGGGTCCTTACTCCCTGAGGCTATGTCTACACTTGGCCAAATAAGTCGACTTAGCATATCCGCACTCAAAAATTAAGTCAACTTCAAGGGGACCTTGCCAAATCGACTTAGAGCATCCACACTGGACACCTAAGTCGACTTCTAGGGGCTAGGTGGACCTGGGACTGGTCCATGGTGGCAGGGGGGCACCCCTTGCCAAGTGCCAGGGGGCTCAGCATTTGCCCCATTGTACCTGGGTACAATGGGGGCTGAGCAGGACAGGGACAGTGGCAGGGCAGAGGAGTGGGGTGGGCATGGCTTCATCCTGCCCTGTGGGGGGGCATGCCAGGCTCTGGCTGTGCCAGCCATCCTGGCAGGGAGGGCACTGGGGGAGCCCTGGAGCCCTTAAGTCAACTTTAAATCGACTTAGGGCTAATCTGCGTCCACACTGGCTAAATCGACTTTATAAAGTCGACTTGGCCAGTAAAGTCGACTTTATATTAGGTTTTATAAAGTCGACTTTAAATTTCCTTAAGTCGACTTAAGGAAATTGTAGTGTAAACGCCGATTAAATTAAGTCGACTTAAGCAGGTTTAAGTCGACTTAATTTTTAAGTGTAGACTCATCCTGAGTGTCCATGAGGAAGGGTTAAATGGGCTGGGAGCCCTGAATTGTGAGAGTAAGAATGCTGGCTATACAAGGGTCACTAACTTTTTAAAGCAGCAATCTGGAAAGGGTTTAGAGTCCCTACCTCTTATATTATAGGGTGGATTACTTAAGGAAGAGAAAACAGGGTCCATGAGCTTCTCAGAGGAAGTTGATGTCCTCTTCCCTCCTTGCTGATTGAAGCAGGAAAAAGGCTGAGGATGGCAACCATTATTTCTCATTGGCGTTAGTTTATGTGTTCTTTATTATTAACAATCTGTGCACTCAGAAAAGGGCCTTAAGAATGACTTGGAGATGGAGTCCGTGTCCCTTCCCGACCTGGTGCACAGCCCACCTCCAGTCACTTTCATGAGTTATTTTGGGGCAAAACATGTAGTTAGTCAGAGGTTGTGGGCACAGATCTAAAACTGTTAGCAGAACTGACCCACATATCTGTGCCATTTATAGAATAGATACAGCATTTTTATATAATTCTTATTAATGCAGAGACTTTTAATATAGATTAGAAAGAATTAGGAGATAACTGACTGGCATATACATGTTATAATTTCTGGATAGTTTAAAAATGGTAAGTGACAAAATTTATAAAGCAAAGTGACTTGAACAGTTTACTGGCTATATTGTAAATATGTTAAAAACTTCCTAGGCATGAATCATGATCAGAAGATGTAGTCTACCAAATATGCTGGATCTTCATAATCTGCTCAGTAAGGATCTACACCATTAATCCTATAATAATGTAAACAAAACCAAAATATATTAGGTGTGCTCTTTGTGTTTCTCTATTCATACTTATGTTACTGCCTGGTTTAAAAGACAATTTTTATCTAACTAAGTTATAGATCATTAAGCTGAAAAAAAGTTTGCCCGTTACTGCTGTTTTACCATCTTGCCCCATCTTGTCTCATTAGCAGGAACTGATTGAGCATGAAGGTGTTCCCTGGCTGTCAGCAGATAAAGTAGGTGCTCTTGGCTTTCATCTGTTCTGAATTCTCCTTGTCTCATTATCTTCACAAGGTCAGATTCTTTGATACAGCAACTGCTTGCTTAGCACTCCATTCTGGCAATTACTCGCCTGGCAACCCTAACCATAAGTAGATTGCATGTATATGGCAGCAATGAAAGTATCAATACACAAGCCAACAGCCATATATCCATATAACACAAACACCTCTAGAAATGCATTCATTCTACTTACATAGTTGTTATAGCTCTATATTATATTGACTGAAACAAAAATGTACATATTAAAATATATAGGTTTATACCTAAACACAAAATCTGAATTACAATTTCTCGTTCCTTTAGGACCAGTCCCAGAGATATTTTTCTGTGTGATTCTTAAAATAGCATATTCATGAAAGGAATGTTTAGCACTTTTCCCCTTGCTCTGTGATACACTGTTAATAGCAGAATTTGAGAGAGAAGAGAGAGGTAAAGAGTAGGAGAAGAGTAGGTAAATATTAACCATTGAATCTATTGAGTAAAGACTACATTAAAATTAATGCAAGATATTTGGAGAGAGGAGTGTTTTTTTCTTCACTCCGTTTAATCTGAGAAAGAAGAGAGGAAACCAAGCAAGGACATCTCATTCATCTCCCTAATGTTATTCCATTTTACATTCACAACAATAATTCTTAGAATGGCAAATCATTTTGCTTTCCTCTATGACAAATCCCACTCATATAGCTCAACAGCTTTGACCAGCAAAAATTGTACTTGAGTCACCTACATCTCCAAAGCCACAACACGAACATAGTTTTCACATTCTAGAGAAAATACATTAGGACAGTAAAATAGAAATGCTTTATGTTTCTGTTCAATAACTACACCAAAATGACTTAGTATTACTATATATCTAGCTAATTCTTATATCAGACTGTAAACATCTTTCTTCAGCTAACATGATGCATCCTCAGAAAATCATCTCTATGTCAGTGGTATTCAGATTTATGGAAAAGCTTTCAAATTAGCTATTTAACATGAGTTAAAAGAATTTTCTCCTGGAATATTTAAATAAAACCCATATTAGTGTGGGTATAATAATACCCTGCATTTATATTGCACCTTTTAGCCAAGGAGCTCAAACCACTTTTTAGAAGTATTATCACCCGCGTTTTAGAGATGGGAAAGAGGCACAGGGCGGTTAAGTGAATTGTCCAAGAATCATATCGTAAGCCAATGGCAAAGTCAGAAATAGACTCCAGCAGCTCTCAGTTCCACAATCTAATCAATTTACATGATACACCAGTGTGCACCCACGTGCACACACACGCACATCATCTTTCATGCCAAGAGACTCCACTTGATGCCTTACCTCTCATTAGCTCAAAACTGCCACCACCTACCGGTCCTGAATCCTGAAACACCACCACTTAGAACATCCCCCCAATCACTCACACACCTCTGATCTCAGAAAACATCCCCAGGCTCAGAACTCTGTCTTCTCACCCTCTATCACCACTACCAATAACAGAAGCCCTATTCCTCCCCCGCGCCCACCAAACCCCCATCTCAGAAACCCACTCTAAAGGCAGGAGTGGACAGACTATACTCATAATTAGCCCCACAGAAGGCGGTAGCCCATGGACTTCAAGGGCTGGAAACAGCAAGGAACATGTACAGACAGCTTTCTACTCTGCCTCTGTTGGACATTTCTCAATAAATCCTATGGAACTCTATATTCCCAGCTCTTCTCTATATTCCCAGTGCCTCTTCCTTCTGCTACCTACAGCCTATGTATTCCAACTCCAGCCCCACAAGGAACTCCCGTGTGCTTCAGTCTCCAAACTTGAGGCAGATCCAAATCTACAAGGGGCTTTTTGGTAGCAGCAGGTGGTACTGCACACTCCCACACATGTTTTACCAGTTTCAATGGGACTATTTGTCCAAGTAAAGGCTGCAGGATTAGGCCCTTAACTGGGGTCCCACTGTCTTTGCCTCCTATACATAGACAAACCTGCATCATCCTTAAAACAAGAAAAGAAAATAATTCAGTGTTTTAATAGGCTTTAAAGCTTCAGTAGTTGCTTAAGAATATGTTTAACATGAATCAGTTCCGTCTCCTGAATAAGTTTTAACATCATCTTTAATTTAATAAAAAATGTTAATTTTAGTGCTGGGAAAGGTTCCCAGTTGACAATTACTGAGACTGTGAAGCCATCTATTTATCCAAAGAACAGTCACAATCAGGCCTTCTTCATATTGCCCTTCCAATGTCTCTCAAACCCATGCAAGGCAAGGAAGCAGCTCAGTTGATACTTCCATTCAGTCTTTGCTTCCAAGACAGACATCAAGGGAGCTAATGGTGACGTGGATACTAGTCCACTGAGAACTAACAGCAACAACTTACCGCACAAAAGCCAAATCACCATTCTGATGCTAGTGAACTTTTGCCAATGGGCCTTGACTGGCAACAGAGAAATGAAAAGCTCCAAAACTCATTACTTAACCCCTGTGTCACCCAGTTCCCACAGCCATTATGAGTGTAATGCTAGCTTTCACAAGAGTGAATCTCCCTTAAAATTCTTGCTCCACATCCTGGGCCCAGCCAACTGACGTCTTCCAGGGAGGGGTGACTAGCCCCTCGAAAATAATTAGTAATTGCATTAATAAAAGAGACTGAGTTTGAAACCAAAATTCTCACTTAATTAAAAATGGACTCTAGGGAGTCGACGTAAGCCTTAAGTCAAATTAAAACAAGGTTTAATAAAGTCGACTTAATTTTCATTAAGTTGACTTCATTTTCCTTAAGTCAACTTAAGCACCTTGCTTAAGTCGACTTAAGGAAACTGTAGTGTAGACGCAGGGTAAATTAAGTCGACTTAAGCAAGCTTAAGTCAACTTAATTTACAAGTGTAGACACAGCCTTAGAGAGACAAGGTGGGTGGGATAATATCTTTAACTGGACCAATGTCTGTTGGTGAGAGGGACGAGTTTTTGAGTTTTCACAGATCTGAAGATGAGCTTCGGGTAACTCAAAAGCTTGTTTCTTTCATCAACAAAAGTTGGTCCAATAAAAGTTATTATCTCCCCCCTTGACTCACTTAAGAAGATGACAGAATAGTACTACTTAATGGTTTAGTTGGATCATGTAGCTCTTCTGGAGAGATTCCTCCTATCCCCTTCTACTTTGTTACAAGAACTTTCCCCACAATGATCATTGATGCCATCCAAATTGGTAAAGACTGGTACAGGGCTGGAAGCCAGGTACTAAAGAGTAGCAATGCTAACTGTCACCAGCTCTGGCTGAGAGGTTGGATGAGTCACTTATTTTGTGTATTAAACTTCTGCAAAATTGAGGATAATTAACTACAGTTGTGAAGAATTAAATGAATGTTGTAAAAAACTTGTATAGAGAATCTGAAACATTTCTTCTAAAGCATGATCCACACCTTAAAGAGAATTTTTTTTTCGTGGAGTATCTCTCTGCCAGTTTGTAACTGCCTGGGATATCTGCTCACATGTGATATGTAACATCCCTATCACAGCAATTTATGTGCATTGAAGAATAATGCTTGCAAAGGATTCATGTGTTCTTAACCCTCTTTAAGAAAACATAATATCATGGGACCAGTAAAGCTGGTCAAAAGTTTTACCAACAAAATGTTTGTGAGTTTTTGGTAAAAATAATTTTAAAAGGCCTTTTTCAAAAAATACTTTAAAGAAATTGTCAACATGGTCAATATTTTCATGAAAAAGCATGCTTTTTTTCCAAAAGTTGTATCAAACAGTCATTTTAAAAGAATAATTGGGCCCATTTCTAACACTTCTCAACAAAAACTACAACATTTTAAAATTTTCCACAGAACCCTTGCACTCATTTTTTGACCAGATCTAGTGACAAGTAAGCTCTCCACAACCCAATATAAAGTGCTCCATAAGCTGCAGTTTCAAAATTACTGGTTTTAAAGGGGCCAACTGGAAAATTTTCCAGTTGGCATCATGATATGTCATCATATTATTTCATAATTTAGTCCTGATAATTAGGTGCTTAATATATAATATAAAATGCCTCAAGAAACTATTGTATACTTAATCTTTGTCAGACTCATATCTTCCACCACCTAACATGATGCTTTCTTAAGAACATCATTGTGTCCGTTTATATTTTGTCAATGATATTCAAGTTTGTGACAAAGCCTTCAAATTACCCAGTTAACATCATTTATAAAACACTAATCTGGAATTACACTATTTCTGGAATTTCTAAGAATTAAAGAAACATATTAGCCAGCAGTGTTGTCAACTCTCACAGCTTTCTCCTTCGTTCAGTGAGAGTTGGTATTTTCCTTAAAGTCTCAGCGCTTGGAGAAATGTTTGACAAGTAAACTTTGGGAGGTGAGACTTGTGGGGGCAAAGTTTTAAAAAATGTATAGCCCTCACAGAGAGGAGATTGAAAATATGAGCCTTATGGGTCAAAAATAAATCCCCAAAGTTTACTACTGTAAAAATATATACATTTTTAAGCCAATCCCATGATATTTTAGGGACCTGAATCTTGGTTTAATATTCAGTATTGTCAGTACTAAGTACTGCACTACACTACTAAGTACTGCACAGTACTACAATATTCAGATTGTCAGTACTAAGACAGGCTTTATGGGGAGGTACAAAATAGTAATATAGACTTAGTTTGATGAAAAGTGCTGTATTAGCAGGGGTCAAGGTAAGGGGGAAATGCACCGAACGCAGTTCCGGGGCCCATAAATTTGAAGGACCAGAGTTCCAAGGCCCCTAAAAATAGAAAAATCAGGCAGAACGCATGTTCCACCCTGCCCTCAGTGCTGGCAGGTCCTACGCCCCACCGTTGTTAATCACAATACTTATTGTGTTATGCAGTGTTTGCTAGTTTGTGACAATAATTGCTATAGACATAAATGCCATATAAAATTATAAATATTTTTATGGTGTGATAACCGATGAATGTGGTACTGAGAAGTTGTTGTAAATGCCTACCTGGGCTGGGGCCTGAACATGCATGAAGGGGGCCCAGACAATATGGGAAGGGGTCCCAGAGATTAGGAGGCTTCCGGGGCCTGTCAAATTATACTTTAACCACTGTGTATAAGAAGGTCTCAGATCACTTTACCTACTAGTAAAGAATCATTATTCCCATTTTGCAAGCAAGGACAACACACAAGAAACAGAACTCCTGGTCCCCCAACCCTCAATCCTGTTCTCCATCCATTGAATCATCTTGCTGCACTTTTATTTTACAAACTTCAATAGTTGTTTTCTCTCCCTCAGACATGTCTAAAAATAACATTTCACAGCAACAGTGCAGGGAGAGGGGAAAGAGGAAATCTAAAAAACAATTGGGGTGTTAGTCTCGCTGCATCTTCATCTAGACTGAACCACTTCTGCAATTCTTCTAAACCAGTTTCCATTCTGCTCCCGCTGCCTCCAGGTCCATGGGACTGTTTCAGCAGCCAGGGAGTGGAAGAGAACAGTGGTGCTCCAGCCACACACCCCCAAGTCAGTGGCTCTCAACCTTTTTATATCTTTCTGATCTGGTAACATTTTACACCCACATTGTACAGGGGTACACAACATACAGAGCAAGTTAGCCAAAAGAGCCCTTTCTGGTTAAATGAAATATAATGCCAATCATTAAAAATAAAAAGGGGAGAGAGTGAAAAGAGAGAAGCACCTGTAACACTTTTGATCTTATCCTGCAAGCAATATTACGTAATATGCTCAGTTATGTGATCTGGGGCCCATTTCTGCTGTCTTTAACTTTTGCTCCCCCCATCCCCAGCATGTCCCCCACCAGCCCCCTGCCACCCCCTTCCCCCCACCGGCCTTACCAAGGACCCCAACCAGCCTCTCTGGCCTCACCAGGGACCTGCCCCACCAGCCTCCCACCACCCTCCACCGGCCTCACCAGCCCTCCACTGACCACCCCCTGGCTCCCACACTGACCCCTGCGGAGCTGCCACCAGGCCCCTGAGCCCCACATTGGCCTTGCCAGGGCCACCACAGGGCTGCTGGCCTCTCTGGGACCCTCACAGTGGGAGCCCTGACACCCCTGCTGGTTTTGGAGGGGCCACCAGTAGGCCCCTGGCCCACCTCTCTGGGGTTGCCCCAGCCCCGCCACCAGACCCCCGGCCAGCTCCTGCTGGGTCCCCGGCCACCTTCCCGTGGCTCCCGCCGCAGCTGCAGGTTGGGGGCCCCTCACCCAACGGGGCCCTGGACACTTGCCCAACCTGCTCACCCACTCAGACCGCCTATGATTATTATCTTTCTAAAACACTCACTTCCATACAAAGCAGCAGAGTCTATTCCAATCACCAGCTGTGGTTTTAAGACGAACATTAATATTAAGAATTGTTTTTCATTTCAGAGAAAGGGATAATAACAATGAGTCATTTTCTCAGATCCTGATCCTGATTCATGTAAGAGGATTCATGGCTGCAGACAGTCCCATTGATTACAGTGAGGCAAAAAGCAGTTGACTCCAATAGGACGGTTTACAATGGGTAAAGTTAAACATGCACATAAGTCTTTGCAGGACTGAGAGCTTAGACTATACGCCCTTTGCCACATGGACTGTCAACTTTTGTGGGTCAACAGATAGCACTGAAACGCAAACTCTTTCCCTAACATGGGGCCCACCTGACTGGCTGTTCTTGGTTTGTTCTGTTTTTTAGTGTCTTGCACTGAGCCTCAATCTCTGCTGTGGAGAAGTGGGGTGGAAAGAAGGCACATCTACCATGGCAGGCAGGATGGCGGAGGTTCATGGATAGCCTGGAAGACAGAATAATGGAATGGGGTAGTTTTAAAATGGTTTAATAAATAGGTTAATGTTGAAAAGTGCTAACATAGAAAGCAGGCAAGTGTTCATTCATTAAAAGTATAACAGGCAAAGACAAAAAGTCAGTGGACAATAACAACAGCAGAATAAAAGTTAACAGAACAAAATAGGAACCAACAATGGCTAGTTAAGAGGGCAGGAAAAGTTAGTTCCTATGCAACTTTGTTAATGGAATTAACGAGACACAATCCAAACTTTGTATAGTGTATCTCATTGCCCCTCTCTCCATCTGCCTTTGTCTTTATAGACTACATAGCCCCTCCTTCAAGGTGTGGCTCAAGTCTCCTCCATGGTGCTTGCTACTTGGAGAACCTTCTCCTTTTTCCTTGCATGGATTAGGTCCCAGGGTCTTTTTTTGGTGATAACTGGTGTTACCATCCAAAGCGACTCCTCCCTATGCCTGGGAGTCAAGAGATAATGTTTCTTGGGAAACTGAAGATTCTACCTCTGCTGGCAAGGAGTATAGAACTCAGTACAGAAGAAATAATAAAGTACATCACCACAAACCCCAGCACAGAAGGGACGCATCCAAAAATTACAATATAACCAAGAGGGACTTTACTGGAAGCAGGAAAGTAGAATCTGGGAAGGGAGAGGGAGAGGGTTAACTAATAAATACTTAACATTAACAAATCAACAAGTTCCCCTCCTCTTAACACTGCCAACTCTTACTGACCCCCAGCTCCCTCCCTCATACTTTCATAGGCAAATGGTACACTAAGGGGCTATGTCTACACTTGTTAATTTAAGTCGACTTTGTTAAGTCGACTTAGCATGTCCACATTCAAAAATTAAGTTGACTTAGAGGGGACCCTGCCAAACCAACCTAGAGCGTCCACATTGGACGCCTAGGTCAACTTCTATGGGCTAGGTGGACCTGGGACAGGTCCACAGTGGCAGGGGGCACCCCTTGCCAAGTGCCAGGGGGCAAAGGGGGATAGGGACCCTGGCAGGGCATAGGAGTAGGGTGGGCAGGGCTCTGCCTTGCCCTGTGGGGGGGGGCACACCAGGCTGTGGCTGTGCCAGCCACCCTGGCAAGGAGGGCAGTGGGGAAGCCCTAAAGCCCCCTAAGTCGACTTAAAGTCGACTTAGCCAGTGTGGACATTGAGTAGCCCTAAGTCGACTTTCTAAAGTCGACTTAGCCAGAAAAGTCGACTTAAAAGGAGGCTTAGTAAAGTCAACTTTAATTTTCCTTAAGTCGACTTAAGCAGCTGCTTAAATCGACTTAAGGAAAATGTAGTGTGGATGCAGATTAAATTAAGTCGACTTAAGCAAGCTTAAGTCAACTTAATTTCTAAGTGTAGACGCACCCAGGATGAGTCCATAGATGAGTGCTGCAGCACTGTGAACATTCACCATATTACACAAAAGGGGTCCTCTTATTGGGTACATCTACACTGGAGGCTCTGTTAAGTTGACTTAACTAAGGTCGACTTTAGTTGACTTAGAGAGTCCACAGCCCTGCGTCCACACTGGCAGGTGCTAGGTCGAGGGAGGAGTGGCCAGGAACTCTGTGAGGGGGCCTGAAGGCCAATTAGGTTGACTTAAGGGCTAGCCTCCATCTACCCTGGCTTAAGTCAACTTAATAAATTCAATTTAAGCCTTAGCTCGACCATAAGAGGTGGTGTTATTAAGTTGACTTAATAAGTGCCCAGTGTGGACGCAGCAGTCTGTAGGTCAACTTAACCATCCTTAAGTCCAGTGTGGATGTACCCAATGTCTTCACCACTGGGTGGGGCAGAGCCCTCTCCTGGCCCCTGGCTTGTAGTACTGTGGTGGTCTGAGCTGGCTTTTTGTAGCAGTCACCAGTTCAGGGCAGTGGAGATCTGACCACGGTAAAGTCACTGAGGGCTCTGTGCATATCAAAGACCAGAATAGAGAAGGGAGAGTTGGATCCTGCTTTGCTTTTCCTAGCCATCACCACATAAACTGTGAGTAGTTTTTCTTTTATAAATAACGCTCTGGGCAAGTATCAAATTGGTATTTTAAATGGGAATGGATGGAATTTTCCAGTCTGGGGGCCAAATTCTCAGGTCCTTCATTTTTAGGCAGGTAACTTCACATCACATTAAGTTTAATGGGAATCTGCCACAATCAGGAGTGAGCATAAACTGAGGGCTAGATTCTACCACTCTACCCTCACTGACTGAAATTCATACCCTGTGCAAACAGTCCTCATAATCCCCATGCTCCACTTAAATTCCCTTTAATCCCCATTTCTGAAGACTAAAGTAGGACATTAGTGACATCTAGAACCTGTACTGGCCCTCTGCGTAGTGTGAATTTCAGCTAACATTAAGGTGTCAGAATGTAGCCCTGTATCCCTAAGTGCTCCCTAGACTGGCAGATGCAGCAATATCTTCCGAATCCTGAACTGATATCTTTGCAAAGCGCTGTAAGTTTCCAGCCTACATAAAACGAACAGCCTGGTCCAGCTTGTTGTCTCAGCAATGTGAAAGGGCCTCAGCCTATTCTTTCCTGTAGAGAGAAGGAAGGTTTGAAATGTGAAGAGCATCACTGAATCTTCTATGAGGTAAATAGCCCATCATCCTTAAGGTCAAACAAGTACAGGCTCTCAAGAATGAATAATTAATAAGGATATACAAGATGTCAGAACTCAAATCCTTGGGATTTGCTAAAATGTAGATAAATTGGACTCTGACAAAAACAAATTGTGCTTAATAACCCTTAAAGACGTGATCCCTGAAGCATCCTACAGTACTCTAGTTTCCCCTTGTCCAACTTCTTTCATCTTAATTTGTGCCAGACAAAGACTAGTAAAAATAATGTTTGAACTTTAAGTAATAAAATCAGTTATAAAATCACTTACTTTATCAGATACATAGTGGAAAAATGCACTATTTCTGTTTTTGAAACGTTCCGATTATCTTTAGTGATCACAGTGTACTATCAGCTGGAAGAGCTCTGACCTAAACTGACACCTGTGCCACTCAGAGGAAAATTACAATACAGTGTAAATGGTATTGCGTCTGAGTCTCTTTTCCCTTGCTCCAGTTTAACACTAGCATTAGTCCATTGATTTCAGTGGAGTTACTTCTGATTTACACCAAAGTGAAAATAGAATCAAGTGCATTTAACATGTGGTATCCCGCTATCTAGATATGGCAGAGTGACAGGAACACATTATTTTATAGCCTGCTCTGGCTCCCTATCCATTTCCAGACCAGTTTCAAGGTCCTTGTCCATTTAGTTTAGAGCTTTTAGTGGGAAAGCTTCTACCCATTTTACAAAACAGCACTCTTTCTGCAGCTACAATCAGCAAGGGCACTGATGCTCGAGGTGTCTGTAGTGAAATTCACAGTGGCTGGGGAAGGGCATTCGTAATGAAGAACCCTCCTCTGTGAAATTCACTACTGCCATTGATCAGGAAGAGACAAAATCCTACCACAGAACCTATCTGGAACCAAATGTAGGAAAATATTTATGCATTTCTTTTCTTATTAGCATATGCAGTTCATGCTGACAATACACTTGGGCTTCACGCCTGCACCAATCATCTTCAAAGACAACAATTTTTTTCATTAATTTTGGTGGACTCAGCACGGACCAATAGCAGCTTCTGAGACTCCCAGGTAGAATCCTTAGAGATTGGGAGCAGCACAAAGCACTTGTTCTACATTTTTTACACTGCTCTAGATGTTTTCCCTCCATTGCCAGCCTCTTTCCCATGCAGACTCTGTATAATCACAGAAATGGTCCAAAACCCCAGGCACAATATATTCCAGCTCAGAGTTGAAATAAAACCTGAGTAGATACAGAATACATGATTAGACAATGCCTTTTGCCTCAAGTTCTTGAGCCCAACAACCAAAAATTCCTTTAAAGTGCATCTCCCTTCTCCTTCCATCACACCCCACTGACTGTTGTTATCCTTGATCAGTGAAGACCCAGAGTACAGAGGTGCATTAGTACAAGTTCACCTCCCACCAGAGGAGAGTGCAGGGGAAGGCACCTTGCTTGCTCCACTGTCTGGGCACTTGCTCTGGTGTCAGCTATCCTACCATATCAGCCAGCTGCTGCTTCACTCCACTCTGCCAGCTATATCACTTCACTGCCACTCTGCCCCCTGCTCACCAATGCACACTTGCACCTTCTGCTGCCACCAACCTCTCTACTGTGACCTCTACGGGTTGGTCTCTTGAGGTTCCACCCAACTCTCAGTGGTGTTCAGCTCTTAGTGGGGGAACCTCATTGCTGTACCAGGCTGGATAGATTCCAGAGGGGGTAGCCTGGACAAACACTGTCCTACAGCAGAGGAGTTCATCTCTAGTGATCACTTAGCAAAACAAAAAGATTTCTAATGGCGCCCTAATTAGCTCTATCTTTGAACAATGGGGAGGAGCAGGCTAACCAATGCCTAGGTCACTTAGCAAAGCCAACACCTCCAGACAGAAACATCTGTCTCCTCCTTTTCTTACCCTTCACAGAGGTCTGGCACCCAAGCCTTCTTAACCAGTTCAGTCAGTTGAGGGTGATTATCTGCATCAGGACAGTCTAAGCACATTTTGCTGCCCTTTACTCATGCAGTAAGGAGAACAACATTTAATTACCCCTGCTTCAATACTAGAATGATTTGTAACCCAACACCAGCCAAAATTAGTAACTTTGGCAACACAACCCTGTCTGCTCATACCTAGGCAGACTGGATATGTTTGTGTAAATACAGTTTGGTCTTGAAGCCCTTTCCCTTCCCCAGTCCCTCACTAGCAGTCAGGGAAGAGCTCACACAAGCTTTCTTTACACTTTTAAAGAATTTGAATTTGTCACCTTTCGGTGTCAATGGACTATCCTTGATCTTGAATCCACCTCTAACTTAATAGTGGGGTTTTTGGTTTGTGGGGTTTGGCTTTGGGAGTGGGGGTGCAGAGGATCAGTATGGTAGCTCCTTATTTCTTCATAGTATTTTTAAGGAGAGGCTGTTGATGTGTTTTTAATATGTCATGTGTCTATTATTTGAAATCTTCGATAAAGACTCAGACTAAAATAAACAGAAACCAAAGAAATAATGATTGTCTTAAAATGAAATCTCTAGAAGATAAAACACTAGAACATAACATTCCCTGGGAGCCAAGGCCGGATTAATGTAGGGGCTGAAGCCCCAGACCCCAGACTGATAGGGAGTCCTGGGCACCAGCCGCTAAGGCTCCTGTTTGATCCACCTCCCACTCCCCCACTCAGTGCCGGCAGAGCTTGGGGGAGCACTAGGAGTGCCCCTGCTCTGCTGGCAGAGGTGGCTTTTGGGATAGGTGAAGCAGGCGGCCGTCTGGGGCCCAAGCAGTGAGGGGCCCGTTCACCTCCCCCAAAAGCTGCATCTGCCTCTTGTCCTGCGCTGCGGAACACATGGCAGGCAGTGGGGGCCAGCGGTGGAGGGAGGAGGGGCAGGGTAGGGGATATACCTGTGGGAGGACGGGGCCCAGGGCCAATCAGCATGGGGGGGCAGGGCAGGCTGGCACAGAGGCCAGGCTCCACGCTTCTGCTCCTCCTCCCTCCCCCCCGGACCTGCTGCTCCGCCCTTGGGCCCAGCTCTGCACTCTTGCCCCTTGCCTTTGCTGCTCAAGGCAGTGGGGGGCGGGGGCCCACGGCATCAGGAGGGAAGCCTGCTCACCCTCTGTAGGGTTGGCAGTGGGGGAATGGGGAGCCCCGTCAGGGTACCAGGCCTGATTTTGGGGCACCCAGCAGGGTGCCACACTGCTGAGGGAGCTGGCCACAGGGAGCTGGTGTCGCAGCAGGGTTGGGGCCCCCGGTGGGGTGAGGGAACCATGGGGGGGCTTTGAGGTTTTCAGGGCCCCTGGGGTGGCACCAGGGCCACAGGAGGAGGTTTCGGGGCCCCCAGTGGGATGTTGGGGCCACAGTGGCAGCTGGGGCTGGCACCAGGGAGCCCTATGGGGGCCCCCACAATGGGCATTTGCCTAGGGCCTCAGATAGGCTAAGGCCGCCTCTGCCTGCTGGCCTTGGGGGGAAGCAGGGTCCTGGGGCCACAGGCCAGGCTCTGTAGTCCTACCCTGCCTCTGGGCCAGCTGGTCCACCCCTGCGGTTGGGATGGGATGGGATGGAGCCTGTTCGCTCCACCTAGGGGATGGAGCCGGCTAGCGCGCAGTGCAGCCTTCCAGGGTGCCTGGCCCTGAGGGGCTGCACCAGAAGCTACACCACACATCAGCTGGCCGTACCTCTGGGGGCAGAGCAGCCAGAGTGGGACCAAGATGAGAGGGCCCTCTGGCCCCAGAGCTCCCCCGCCCCAGCAATGGCCCACCCACAGGCTACCATGGGAAGTACCCCAGGGCCCCAAGGCCAGTTAATCTGGTCCTGTTAGGAGCTCCTCTCCTTCTGTGCTTTTAAGATTGTCAAGGATAAACTATGAAAGTCTTTGAGTCCCATGAACAGCTTCACAGTTATTGGAGGGCATTGTACTATTGCCACATTTCTTTACAGCTCTCTCCTTTGAAATAATGTCAGTGTTATATATAGTATATCAGAGAGCTTTCTATTAAGGACAATAGTGAAAGTGGTCCCATCAATGGTTGCTGTGGGAGAACCACCACCAACCTAGATCAGTCTTCAAAGAGACCAGAAAATTTAGACATGCAAGGTGAGAGAAAGAGACCCATCTTGATATTGTAGTTATCATCTCATTTTTCATCTCCATTGCAGGTTGTTGTTGAAAGGTTTTGAGGACAGAAGTTTTTTTAAGGAGGAATTTTATTATATACTATTTATAACTGATAAATTATATTGAAAATGGTAGCCTTCCAATTACTTCTGAAATGTTTACATCTTCTCCTGACTCCCGCTGGGCAAGTGACACCATTTGTGAGCTTGCTATTAAGGGAGACCTATTTCTCAACTTCAAACATTATTGTGTAAATAGTAAATATTTATGAATCTAGTCTTAACTTTGATTCTCATTAATGTTAAAGGGAGCTGCAGCATTGACACATTGATGGAAAAATTACACCAGTCCTGTACATAAATTCAGATATACGACTCCCAGTGAATCGAATGGGAGTTTTGCATGAGAGAGAAATGGAAAAACTGGACAATGTTTTCCTATATCAAAACTAAATTTCCTCTAACAATTAATACTAGAAATAAACAGGGAAAAGAACATGAGGAAAATCAAACAGATGAACAAATCCCAACAAAACCTCTATGTACTTAATTCAGTTGCCAACTTTATCTACAGGCTACCTCAAAAAAACAAAGCAGGAAACCAACAATCAAACAACCCAACTCTCCTGGCTTGTAATATCAAGAAGCTGGCCAGAGAAAACTGTCAAAACAACAGTGTCCCATGCTACATCACACCAGTGCCATCTGATCACATGATGTGCTGGTTCTAAATGGCTCCCTTCCACGTTCCTGACCAGAACACTGGTAGAACCAAATACGGGCCACATCTGAAAAGTTCTCCCAGGTTTTACACTTGGCTCACCGGATACCAGACAAGATTTCTGGGAGTTTTAATTGATCTTACATAAAAGACAAGCAGTGTGACTGTCCCTGAAAAAGCTAACAGTTGACTACCAAACCCTACTATGCTAAAGGCCCGGTGAACTCAATGTGAAGTTTTTCTGTACAGTTTAACAAGACTGGACTTGTATGTAGGCAGTTTCAGGTTACCTGGGAATAGTATGCAGTAATGGGATGGCTTTAGCTGTGTTTCTAATTGTAATTGTAACACTATGTCCAAATATCATAGGGAGAAAAATGATTCCCAGAACATGAGCTTTCAGAACATCTATTCTGAAGCTAACCTTTACCTAAGCTGATGAAACCCAGGTTGTAATTATCAGACCAGTTATGTTTATTTTGTTTAATATAAATTTAATGAAGCAATTGAAAGCAAAACAATACATATTAAAAAGATAATTCACAGATTCAGATACCCACAGAAAATCAAAATACGCAGCATTTTCAGTCAGCGACATTTGCAAACCACATCTACTGAATGTGTACAGTGGGTGCAGAATTTAATTTGAACACTATTTATGTGATATGCACGCTGCATATGAACTACATCGTCAAACTGCTCATTTCCAAAAAAGGAACGACAAGGTAGAGAAATTAAACTGATAAAATCCAGGACTCCCAAGTTGCTAAAGAAAGAACAATGGTCGGAAATGAGGACAAGAGGTTTGACCTCACTGTGAATTTCATGGCAGTTTAAGATAACATCCCATTGATTTTTTTAAACGTAGCGGGATTTATAATCATGTACGTGCAGTTATAAAATTCTTATCTCTCAGAGACACCAGAATGACCCCACTCTGGTGAATATATATTCCTGGGTTCAGGGCGGGGTGGTTCATTTCTAATCTTTTAAAATAAATAATTGACATTATAAGTGAATTGAGTGCTTTTAAAAAATTGAGTGCTTGTCAGTTTTAAAGAGGGAAAGTCTATTTATTCACATACATCTAGAGCATGTGAATTGGCAATGTGAGTTTTCTTACGCTGTATGTAATATGACGTAGAGGAGGATTGATAAGAGATAAGCTTTATTTCCTGGTTATGGTCATCTAACTTGCATTAGTGCTGCAAAAAACTGAGCCCATTGGTGAACACCCATCATACAAGGTAGCTTAGATTTGCCCAAAAAACCCACCTCTGGAGCAATGCAATCCCCAGACCTATACATTCTTTGGCTCTCTGCTGAGACCGATAAAAAAAAATAGTGCTAATTTAGATCAAATTATTTTTTAAAAAACGAGTGGCCACAGAGGGTGAGTGCACATGTGCTGAGGCTGGTCTAAGCAAATGGTCAGTTGCATATAGTCAAAACGTGTGCGCTTTCCTAATATGTGAAAGCAGATATTGTACAGTGCGGTTGGTCAAGAAATGGCAAATATTTTTCATGCAATATTACTAAACAAAGCAAAATGATGTTTCATTCCAGCTTTTTTTCACAGAACTTGCCAGTTTTTTTGAGTAAGACAAATGTTGATTTTATTTAATTTCAAAATTTAAAAATGGTCTTTCATTTTGGTGTTCAAAAGCGAAAATGTTTTTTCTCTTTCCCATTGTTTCTTCCCTTGCCCCACTTTTATCCCACTGGAACTGCATTCAAAATTCGCCTATTCGCAGAGAGCCAGGGCAAAGGCCGTCACCACAGCCTGACTCAGCACCAGCTGAAGTATGTGGAAAGGCTCCATGGCTACGTCTACACTGGAAATTTAATTTCACTTAAAGAAGCTTAAGTCGACTTAAATTAAGCCACGTCCACACCTGGTTGTCATTAAGTCGACTTAAGGAACTGCTTAAGTCGACTTAATTACTACCATTCTTTAGGTCGACTTAACAATTAAGTCAATTTGTTAAGTCGACCTAAAGACAGTGTGGCTGCCCTAGGTTGATTTATTCTATAAGTCGACCTAGGTCATGGTCCCAGGGAGAAGGAAGCCAGGCTCCTTTCTCCTCGGGACCCCCATGGGTCCCAGCAAGAAGGGAGCCAGGCTCCTCTGTGTCCAGGACACATGCAGGTGCTGGCAAAATGGGAGCTGTGGCTCCATTCGCCCTGGGACCCGTGCAGGTCCCAGCAAAAGGGGAGCTGCAACTCCTTTCTCCCTGGGACCCGCATGGGTCCCCAGAAAGAAGGGACACGCAAGGCTCTCTTCTGGCCAGGACCCACGCACAAGTCCCAGCAAAAGGGAGCACAGGGTTCCCTTCTGGCCAGGACCCACACTGGCCAGGACCAGAGTGGTCCCAGCCAGAAGCGAGCCCCACACTCCCTTCTCCCAGGGACCCAAGCAGGTTCTGGCCAGAAGGGAGCCCTGCACTCTCTTCTCCCCCGACCCTGTGGGGGTCAGGGCAAAAAGGAAGAGGCGCTCCCTGAACAGGGGATCCCCAGAGGTTCCCCTGTCAGCTGGAGTGCCAGGCCAGCAGCTTCTGGCACTCCAGCCAACAGGGGATCCCCAGAGGTTCCCCTGTCAGCTGAGCGCTGATCAGCTGCAATGCCAGCAATTGCCGACCCCGGTGCTCCAGCTGACAGGGGAAACACTGGGGATCCCCTGTCAACTGAAGCACCGGCAGCTTCCTTCTTGCATGGACCCACAGGGCTCCTGGCAAGAAGGGAGCCCTGGTTCTGACCCACAGCTCCCTTCTGCCAGGAAGCCATGGGTCCCAGCAAGAAAGGAGCCATGGCTCCCTTTTTGCCAGGACCCACGTGGTCCTGAGGAGAGAGGAGCCTGGTTCCTTCTTGCCAGGACACATGGGTCCCAGGGAGAAAGGATCCGTGGCTCCCCTCTCGCCAGGATCCCCAGCTTCCTGGGGAAGGGACCTGCGGGGCCCTTCTCAATGGGGAGCCACTTCTGCCATGTCTACACTTGAAAAAGTCAACTTGTTAAGTTGACATATCTTTTCAAGTGTAGAAATAGCCATATTGATTTCAGTGATTTCAGGCCCTTTGCCCCATTTTTGAGAGCTTAAGTGCTTCATAGGCATTGTGCTGGCCCTGTGAGCAGTGAAGTGGGTCACTGGAACCAAATTAAGACACAAACCATACAGGCCAATGTCTACAGCCACGGGTCCTGGAGTCATGTGATTATTTCAGCTTTCATTTTTAAAAAATACATTTCTAGACCTCATGTTTGTGAAGGAATGTTTGGAAACAGAACCTGAGTATAACTTCTTGAGTCTGCAGACAGCCTGAAACAGTAGCTTTCAGAAGGCCAAACTGCTCCACACAGCTTGATGTGATGTTCACTCCAAGACCCACTGTTCTGTGGTTCTGCTGATACCACTCCAAAAACGGACTGTGTGTGAGGAGGAGAAGGGTGCAATGGAGCCAGCTCACTCATTCATGCCATCAGACGCATTTCCAGCAGGGTGGGAACAGACTGGACAGACTGGTAAGCCAATTAGCTGCCAGCCTCCGTGTATCAATAATGATGGTGGTTGGTTTTGAGAGTCACACACTTGTCTACTCAAAACTGGACTGACACTACTGAAGTCATTTTACCTAGCAGCCATCAAAGGGTAACAGCTTTGGGCCATTACCAAGATGAATTATATTCAGCTCAGAGACCTAATGGTGAAAGGCATCCTCTATTATCAAGTCCATTGCCCTATGCAATTTTGATAATTAAGGCTCCTTCTTCGTCACTACATTACAGCAGCGATACATGGTACAAAACTAGAGTAACAAAGTGGTGAATCAGCTGCCAAACTATCAACCAGCTACCAAGCCACCTCAAACGCCTGACTACCGTGAAGACATTTTCCTCCCTTTGCACTTGTTGGCCTGGGCCAGCTCCTCAGATTCAAGGGGCCCAGTCAAGGTTGCAGCATGAGTAGTGGAAGGATCACTGTCAAACACCCCTCTTATGGCCTCCCCTCCACATCAGGCTGGGATAGAGACAGTGACCCCTCCCCGACACACACATCAGATACTGGGGCCTGGTATGCGCATACGCGCACAGTGGGCTTTACTCAGCCCACCAAAGAATATTTTCACCAGCTGCCTATATATAGGAGTTGTGATGAATAAGCAAGTGAACATAACTCCCACTGGATGCAATGACGAAGGCTATATCTACACTTACTGTGTCACGTAAAGTGCATGTACTATACATGTAGCTGCATGCCACAGCTCCATGTCCACATTTGTCAATGCAGTATGTAACTACGTACAGCAGAGAAAGACACCACAGGTGATTTGCCAGAGCCTTTCCCTACTGCTGGGGTCTTTTCCTGCTGCCTCCCACAGAGCCTTTTGCTGTGGTGGGGAAAGGTCTGGCCGTGGGACTCTACTCTGCTAAAAAGAGCAGTGTAAATGTGGAAGGTACTGCTTGGTCTTGTAGAAAACCTTGTTGGGTATATATCCTGGGTTCAAGCATGTAGGTTGTGCTATACTACTCTACTCACTTGAGGGTTGCCAATCCACCAGGATTGTCCTGGAAATGCCAGAATTAAAGGTTATATCATGTGATGAAACTTCCAGGCATATGTCCAACCAAAATTGGCAACTCTAACTCACCTAAGCTATGTCTCATCCATCTACACAACTGTATATACCTCTGCTAGCTAGGGATGCATTATCTGTCCTCTACACTCTGCCATAAGTGTAGATGTATCTTAATAGAATTAACATGATTCTTGGCTGCACAGCAAGGGAATATAGAGTAGAAGTAGCGAAGAGATAACTACCATTCTATATGATTTGAATTGGATCATTACTGGAATATGGTGTCCAGTTCTGGTGTCTGTACTTTAAAATGGATCTTGACAAATTGGAAAGGTTTTCAGAAACCAGTTTCAGATCTTGGATTATTATTGTAATACCTGCCTTACAGTGAGCTCACTCTGGCTTCTCCAAGAAAAGGTCACAATTATCATCTATAAATACCTACATGGTAAAAAGAGTTCTGATAATAGGGGACCATATGATCTATCAAACAAAAGTGTAACAAGTTCCAATGGCTGAAGCTAAACAAATTCAGAATAAAAGTAAGGCACAATTTTAAGTGAAGGTAATTAACAACTGGAACAATTTACCAAGAAATGCAGTGGATTCTCTATCAGCTGGAGCCTTTAAATCAAGACTGGATGTCTTTCGATGAGGCTATGTCTACAATATAAAAAGTTATGTCGACTTTGTTAAGTTGACTTAAGGTCGACTTTAAGTTGACTTAAAATCAACCTTATTAAGTCGACTTAACAAAGCGCTGGCCATGGACGTGGACTAAATCCACTTTAAGTCGACCTAACTGTCTTTAGGTCGACTTAACAAAGTGGACTTAAATGTCCACACTGGACTTAAGTTGACCTAAAGAAGGGTTAGTAAATCGACTTACGCTTTCATTAAGTCGACTTAAGGAATTTCTTAAGTCGACTTAACGAAAAGCCTAGTGTGGATGCGGCTTTAAGTTGACTTAAGCCTCCTTGAGTTGACTTAAACTGCCAGTGTAGACATAACCTAAGATATGCTCTAGCTCAACCAGAAGCTATGGACTTGTTGCCAGACTCATGGGGTGAAATTCTAAGGTCTGTGGTATACAGGAGGTCAGACCAGACCCCTTCTGGTCTTAAAATCTGCAGACCTATGAACAGCAGCGATCTAACTGGCAATACAGGTCATGTGTCACTCCAGATTTTCACAGATACAATTAATGTGTACAGGCAGGGTTTCATGGGTGCAACCACACATGCAAGAGAGTATGCCCCTTGTGCTCTCCTTTTGAAACTTTGGCCATATGTCAGTGTAACCCATATGCCTAATTAAAGAGTATCTCTTTAAGGGATTTCTTGAGGTAGGTTGCTGCTCCTGGGCAGATTTAGCTGCCCAGAGCCAGAAATTTCTGGAACAGGGTGTGGTAGCTGTGAGCATGCTCCACAAGGTTTTCTGCTGCTGGTGTGGTCCAACACCCAAGAGCAGCAGACACCAGACAAGAGTTGCATGAGAAGAACCCATATGCTCAGCATGTGACTGGGAGAAGCTGAGCCAGGAGTGGACAGCAAGATGTTTTCTCCCCACTCTGGAGCATTTTGTAGCAGAGTTTGTGTACATGTGTATGTGACTGAGTGCTGGTTAACCAGTAAGCTGACTGGATGGTGCTGGTTCCAGAAGAGAAAGAAAAGCCTGCATGGATTTCTACTAAAAATTCCTGCAACCGGGGCTGGCCTTAGTGGTGGGCAAGCTAGGCAGCCGCCTACAGCCGCTGATGTTAGGGGCTGCCTAATTTCCCCCCGTAGTTAAAGGGGCCCGCCCAGCAAAGCAACAGACTCGGGCAGAACACTTGTTCAGCCCTGTCCTGCTGCAGCCAGACTGGGGAATTTCAAATCTCCCGCCCCGAGCGTGCTCAGACAGAGCACGCTTAGTGCGGGAGTGGCCAGCTGGCCGAGGAGCCGCTTGAGTCTAGCCACCCCTGCAGCTCCAGCCAGGGCCATGAAAAGGGGGCCAGAGGATCAGGGAAAGGAGTCACGGGGGGGCAGAAGATTGGGGAAAGGGCCACAGGGGTTTGGGGAGGTGACAGTCAGACAGGAAAGGGGCCATGGGGGGGGGAAGAGGATCAGGGAAAGGGCTGCAGGGGAGAGGGGTGAGGAGCAGGGAAGGGGGTGTGAACGCTTTGCGGGGGTGGACTCCAAGAAATGTGCCTAGGGCCGCCAACGGTCTAAGGCCAGCCCTGCCTGCTACCAAAGAAGAAGAAGGTGCTGCTTCTTTCAACTCAAGCCTTTGGACTTGAACAGAGACTGTAACTGAGTTTCAGTTGAACTCCACCTAAACTTTGGGAACTCTTGTGGATCCTTCTCAGTGTTTCTGTTAGGCACTGGAGAAAGGCAATTGAGATAAATTCTAGTACACCTAAAGATTTCACCAGCAGTTATACATATAGACACAGAAAAGCCTTCCCTCACCCCCAAACTGACAGAAATGTGTAAATGCAGCATGTGTTTGAAGAACATGCAAAAGTTACAGGGATGGCATTGTTTATGTGCAACACAGCACAATTATGTTTACCAAAGCCCCCACATATAGGTTGAAGAAGAAAGGGCAATAAGGAGCTTGAGCAAAAGAATGGTTCATATAAGCCAGGAGCAAAGTACTTCCTGCAATAGCTGGTGAAATACTATGGCCTCACATGTGTATACACAGTTAGTTCAACCCAAACACCAGCAGTAAAATCTCAAAGACCCTTACCTGGGGGGAGCCATTTGCTGGGACAAGAGGTGTCCAGTGTTACACAGGATACAGTAGGGTGAACTATGGGTCCTTTTTGTCAAGCATCCACTCCAGCAAGTGGCCAAGCCATTAGCCCACATATAAAATACACTTCAAGTCACATCTGCAGTACAAATTGGAAGCGTGTTAAGGATGAGACTTCAAAAGTGCCCCTCCCATTGGTCTAATTCTGCTCCCACAACTTCAGCGGGAGGACTGGTGATCCAAAACTGGGCATATTTAAAAATTCTTCCTTGAAACAATTTCAGGAAGCAACCACATTGTAACCAAGTTCCCTAGTTCGATTGTAACTAATTTAGACAGTCCAGATATTTATGGGTGTGGGTCAGTCTCTGCTTGACCTGCTTATTCTGGAGTGACCTGTAGGGTCATCTTCTTTCCAAGACTGTCACACAACCCTAAACATGCCAGGGTCTTGTGCTCTATATGCTAGCAGCTGCTTCCTGCAGGATGATGAGTAATTTATTTGGTGCTACTCAGGGATTCAGTATATCGTTCAATGTGATTACCCTGTTCATTGTAGTTCTCTACACTTCTGCTCAACTCTTGCCCCTGTACCTAACCAAAGTAACTCAGCTCTGTGGGAGTTAAAGAGAGAGGCATCCTCCACCAGCAATCTACAAAGTGGGAGCTAAACCAATCCACAGTCAAGCTGGGGTGGATTAGAATGCCTACTCCTAGAGCCCCCATTGCACAGGGGAAGGACCATAGTAGCACATCCTCTGATCTTATCCCCATCATTCAAGAGCCACTGAGTGTGGCCTCCTTGCCATGAGCACCTCTCGGACAAAATGGAAGGATCTTTAAACCCAAGTCTGAAGGAAGTGCTGCCCACAGCAGAAATGACTGATATCACCCTCTGTGACCTCTGATTGGCCCTGGCCTATTATTTAAGCCAGGAGGGGTACTGGGAAGTTATGTATGCAACAAGGCAGATCTCTGACTGCTGCCTTTTCATTGACCCACTATTCCTGACTACTGACTCTGGTTTGAGCCTCTGATCTGTAAGCTGGCTGCTGATTCTGACTGAACCCTTGCTGCCTAACCTCCCCAGGCTCTAACCACTGGACATAACTGCCTATGCTTCTATTCCTGACACTAGGTACCTGGAAATGAAGGGAATAGAGAGCTCTTTCACAGACACACTAGTACCCTGACCACCTACCAAACAAGAAAACTGCAGCTGTTCCTCCACTTTGGGAGCCCTCTGTCCCTGAGCTTGGAACAAAAGATAGAATTTAGGCCTTTGAGATGAGTGGTCCATAAGGCTCTAGGTCAATCCCAGAACCAATAAGTGATAACCAGGTGGTGAATGCAACAAAATAAGGGGTTCTGAAGGAAATGCTGCCGGACTGTTAAATAGGAGCGCCAGTAAGCCCAGCAATGATTTAACAGAAAGGATCAGGACAGATCAACCACATGCAGAAAATAAAGAATTTCAGGGACAGATTCTGACCTTAGTTAAAGCAGTGTGACCCTGGAATCACACAGGAATTGCACCCATGTAACTGAAATCAGAATCTGGCACAAAATGTGTAAGTACCATGTGGGCCAAGTTTTCTGAAAGGAGTGACTGATTAAACCTAGGTGAATTTGCTCTGTCTAAAGCTGCTGTGGAACAAGCTTTCTCTGACTCAGTCAATTATTATTATCAGACAATCAGATTCCACAGAATAAATATGATAACGTGTTACAGGTTCATATTTCTCACTGCTGCAGGTTTTATACTACTGGAACAATGTTGGGTTTATCTTTAAACATGGTGGCCAAATTCTGTAAATTGAGGGCACTTGAATCTACATTTCCCACTAGCATAAGTGGGAGCAACTTAATTGAGGGCAGGGACTGACACCTGTTGATAAGCAATGCCACTATAAAGGAGTAATGGCTATTACTCACCTTAAGGAAAGTGTGCACAATGCTGTAAGAATGCTATAGTGACGGAGGGAATGCCTCACCTTACTCACCAGGCATGGGCTAAATAAGGGGAGTTTAATAGTCAGCTGAACAATGCTTACCAGAGCTGTTCTGCTAGCAGTTGGAACACAACATGCTTCTGTTTCTTTAGACACACTTCAGCTACTATTGAAGTCAATGGAAAGCCTTCAGGGCCAGATCTACAAAGGGATTTAGGCACCACTGCAATCTACAATACCCTCACTCAGCAGCCACCTACCCCTGTATGTACCTTAATTCACCAGGCACCTAAAAGTTTGCTGTAAGAGTCCCCTAGATTTCTGCCTCTGAGTTCATGTTAAGATGCCTGCCATATGTCTAAAGCAAAGTGGATCCTCAGGTGTTTCCCTGCCTATCTTCACCTGGCTTATCTCACCTACCCCATCTAATCAAATAGGCCTGCTCTGAATACATCTAATTCCACACCAAAGAGACTGTGGGGAGGCTACTTCAGGTTCCTCCTTGGCATGATAAGAAGATAAGATTTGAAAAGGGGCTTCCCACCTCCCAGCTGACTGCCTTAATTAGTGGGACTCTTTCCTCCTGAAGCCATTCCACTTTGAATAGATAATTAAATATGCATTGGGTCAGTGACAGATTGTATTGTCCAGTAAGTTAGGGCACTCACCTGAAAGATGGGAAATGCCTCTTCAAATCCCTTCTCCACATCAGGCAGAAGAGAGAATTGAAAGCAAATCACCCACATCCCAAGTGAGTGCTTAACTACTGGTCTCAAGGATATAAGGGAGACCCTCTCCCATCCACCTCTGAGTGCTCTAATCACTGGTCTCAAGTATAAAGGAGACTTTCTCCCACCCACAACTGTTTTTAACTTGGGAGTGATTAACTTGGGAGGCAGGACTGTAGGGTGGGGGAGCTTAGGCCACACCCCTCTCATTGGCATCTGCTATTGGCTATCTTAGGTGTCTTCCTGCCTAGCATGCTGACTTTTGTGGATCACATTCTTAGGTGCCTGTTTCTCTCCAGGCACTGTACAGGAACCTGGTACCTAACTCAGGGTCTGTGGATTCCAGTGATTTTTCAAGGTGTCTAAAAATCTAAGCATTGAAATGCCTTTGTCCCTGTGTGGCTCCAGACCCAGCTTCTCAGACTATGGTCAGACTATGGGGACCTTAGCAATGGAGAGACAGCAGGGAGTTTTGCCATTGTTCCACCAATCAGGGCACGGGCGCGGAGCCTGTTCTCTGAGCTGGTTCTATATAATATTAGTAAGCCATCGGGTAGAGAAGCGTGATAAACGCTATTGGACCAGGTGTGAGTCTTGTGAGGCCTGATACACTATTGCATACTGATAAATATATTAGTATGCCTCTTCTCCTATATCCTGTCCTGCTGCTACGTCGGTGTGTATATAGAGGAGAGTAGGGATGGGAGGAAGCTCTCTTCTCAGGCATCCGTGCCACAAAGGTCATAATTTAAATACTATCCACTATACATAGTTTTAAGCCAGCAAAGTACAATATCCAGCCTTGCCTCAGGCAGTACAGTTTGTTTTAAATGTACTTTATATACCTCAAACCCAGCCATGAAGTCCATTGTCCAAATGTGACAGCCTGTGCAGGAAATACGCCAAAAATAAAACACTTGGAAATAATAAGTTGAGATGTTTGTGCTACCTTGAACTTTGGATGATTTCTGTCACAGTGGTGGATTCTGTTTGTGACTCCGCCCAGACCCACCCCTCTGGCATTCCTCTATAGGAACAGTCAAATGAATATTGCAAGGAGGACAGAGGTAAGTCTCTGTGACAGCCTGGTTTAGAATGACGGAATGTTAAATGCTTTTTGTCAGCCCTCAGGCATTGTCTGCTCATGGTTTCTTATTCTCAGAAAGGAAGTTGTGCGAGAGATATTTGGGAGCTGAAATTCAGTTTGGGGAGGGGAGGAACTGTGTCTTTGTTACACAAACACTTGACAACAAACTGAAAACGTTTCTAGGGGAAATCAAATGTGGTATTTTTTTCACATACATTATTTAGTCCCAGTCCTCAGCTCTGTCTATGCTGCGCTTGGTGCAGGACCTGGGAGAGGGATAGGGCAGTTACCAGTACCCTGACTTTGTGGTGCCTTTGATATTAGGGCTGGTCAGGAACCAATTCAGTCTTCATTGCAACTTAGATCAACCCAAGTCTGCTGTATGTTACACCTGAATATAATATTCCAAGTATCCAGAGATCACCACAGAATGGCAGGATTCTTTCTCTGCCTGTTTTGCCTCACTATGCTTCCTAGAGTGGAGGTTGTTCCAGTGGAAGGTGTGTGTGGAGTTAGTGGTATCATCTTTTAATGTCCATTAGCAGGGCTCTGACCATCCAGAATCAGCTGTAGGACTGAGGCCTTAGTGGGCAAAGCTAAGTTCAAACCCCAGTCCAATAGCTGGCTCAAAAAACCATTCCAAAGGGGTAGCCGTGTTAGTCTATTGTAGAAAAACAACAGAGTCCTGTGGTACTTTTAAAGACTAACAGATTTATTTATCGCATGAGCTTTCGTGGGAGAAAATCCCACTTCATCAGACGCTTTGAAGAACCAAAAATAGTAGTGCAGTGTTAATAAGGGTAGGCACATTACAAGGTGCTTTTCCTTTTGGTTGTGATCTCTGCCACAATGTAAAGATCTCATGACATATTAGAAGACAAAAGGATTAACACCGTCATTCCACCCCTCAATGAAACAGGTCCATATGTCATGTGTTGTATGTAAAAATAATAAAATGAAATAAAATAAAATGTTATCATAGAGAAGGAGAAGACGACTATATAATATCAAATAATTTGTTACGTCCCATTACTATCATGTGACATTTATCCAGGTCCAGTCTCTATGAAGTCAGGTCTGCTGGGTTCCAGTCTTTAGGCTACAGTGAAGGAGCACTAAAACAGCACACAGGAGAAAAAAATATGACATAAAGGGAAAAGTTCCCCTACTTTGTATGAAATGCAATTACATTCAGCGTAGCAGTGAAACATGGGTTGAGATTTCTCTGTTTCTGTGAACATGCTATCTTATAGAGGACATTACTCTCATATCTTCTAAACTTTGTGATATAAACAGCAAACCTAATTCTGAAATAAGCATCCAGCACAACTGATTACCATAACCAGGAGCACACACATTTAAATCAAAAGTCAGGTGAGTTGGAAAAGGTTTAAGTTTTTTCAATAAATTATTTTTTATACTAACTATAAAAGTTATATAGTGCACAGAGACTTGCTAGAGATAGATACTTTACTGTATCTGAATTGCTGGGAATACTTTGTGAGATATAAAGCTGACAATCAGACATCTGAGTATGCTTGAAAAACAACATCTACCAAAAGATTAAAGTATGAATTTAGTAAAGTAACCCAAGGAAAAATCATTGTTCTTTGTGTTACTTAGTATGGTATTTGGGGTGATATAAGGGAGGGAATGATCCACAATTTTAATTAAAAAATAGTTGAAATACCAAAGAAAACCTTAAAACACAGAACTATAACATCTCTATTAAATATATGGAGTGTGTCTCTTAGAAAACTGTATTTCTTCAACACACTTTTTACATTTTATGCTCATGGTAAGTTATTAAACATATAAAATTGCCTTTATTTATAGCGTATAACTGAGTCCCTAGAATTCATTTGTATATTTTTCAATACAGCGACTAGCTTAACTATTTAAGATGTATTTTAAATCAGCTTTTAATAATATGTAGAGGAGAGGAGAATTACTGGAGAGAAAATAGACTTATTAGTCTATGTGGAGGATAATGAAATTATTTATAATTCCAAAATAGAAGAACTACATTTTCTAGAAAAAAATTAGAAATGGAGCTAAAGATTATTAGTAATTAGGAGTAGGGACCTGATGGTTATTATAATTGTTGATAGAAAGGAGGTAAGGAAATACTGGGAAGAATGTAATACAGGAGGCTGAGCAAGTCTAGAGGCTGAGCATTCTGAGGTGTAAAGGGAATTATTTAAGGAACTTGCCTAACCACAGACAATTATTTTTAAACATTCACTGAGAAGTAGGGAGGTCTGAGAGATTTAGAAAGAAGGGAGCATTACTGGTCGTTTAAAAGGGAAGATGGGGGAGGAAGAGAAAAAAATGATCCTGTCACAGACCATCTGGTAAGTCTAACTTCAGTCTGTAGTAATACAGTGGAAATAGTATTAAAAAGGAAAAAAAAATTCTAAACACCTAAAGGAGAGTGGAATCACGGCCAATTAGCAGCATGGCTTTATAAAGAGGCCAACATGCTGCATGAGTACTTTTTTTCATATAATTAGCTAGAAAGAATACAGTAGATATAATACGCATGTATGACTGCATACATATAAGGTGTACAGGTTTCAATAAAATTAGACAGGAGATTGCAGTGTGTTACAGTGACCAAAAAATAATCCAGTATGATTTTTCAGCTTCTAACACATGTAGCAGGGAAGTCATAGATGTCCATCTGTCTGTACAACACAGCAATGAGAAGACACTTACTGCTTATAGGTTTAAACACCTCAGTACCAGAAAGACATTGACAAACTGGAGAGAGGTCAAGAAAAAATATTAAAGGATGGAGTAAGTTAATTTGCAATTAAATATTAAAAGAACTAAATATGTGTATCTTGGCCAAACAATGACTATAAAGCTCCAAGCCCACATTTCCATTTCACTTCAATCCCAGCTAAAAACAGAGAATGGGATAAAGTCCTATTGCAATATCTGAAAACACATTATAGAGCAAATTATCAAATGGTATAAAGTGTCATTGTCTATTGATTTCAATGGATCTATGCCAGTTTACACCAGTTGAGGATCTGCTCCACATGTATATAAAAGGAGCAGGCAAGAAGGAAGTAGGCAAATTAATTGTCCTAAGTCTTAAGAGGGCTATAAGGCTATGTCTACACTTGTTAATTTAAGTCGACTTAGCATGTCTACACTCAAAAATTAAGTCGACTTAAAGGGAACCCTGACAAATCAACTTAGAGCATCCACACTGTACACGTAAGTTGACTTGTAGGGGCTAGGTGGACCTGGGACTGGTCCACGGTGGCAGGGGGACACCTCTTGTCAAATGCCAGGGGGCTCAGCGTTTGCCCCATTGTACCTGGATACAATGGGGGCTGAGCAAGACAGAGACACTGGCAGGGCATAGGAGCAGGGTGGGCAGGGGTCTATCCTGCCCTGTGGAGGGGGGCATGCCAGGCTCTGCCTGTGCCAGCCACCCTGGGCCGTCCCTGGGGCAGGTGAATGGGGCGATCACCCTGGGCCCCGTGCTTATGTGGGCCCCACACTGTCCCGCTCCCAGCGGGGCAGTGCAGGGCCTGTGCAAGCCACAGCCCCATCTCCCACTGGCGGGGCGGGCCAGGAGGGCTATTCCTGGCCCCTGGGCCAGCCCTCCCTGCCCCCAGGGCGAAGCAGGCAGGCCCAGAGGCGGAGGTCATGTGGTCCAGTCTCTGGACCGGCCTGCCCCACACGGCCGGCTCTCCCCGCCCCGGCAGATTGCCTCGGCCTCCCAGCTCGGGGCCGGGGCTGCCAGCTCCCTCCCACAGGCAGCCTCCAGGACCGAAGCCGGCTCTGGCTCTCCCCCTCCCCCCGCCGGCAGCCTTGGCGGGCCAGGGCCTACTCCATCCTGCAGGCAACCTCCTGGCCTGGGGCTGGGGCTGGAGCCGGCTCCCCCCGCTCCCCAGTAGGTGGCCTCGGCCGCCGGGGTGGGAGCTGGCTCTCCACGCCGTCAGCCTTGGCCTTCCAGCCCAGGGCTGGCTCCCTGGGGGGCAGAGCGGGCCGGTCGGCCTGCTATGCTCCCCTCCAGCATGGGTGGGCGGGGCCCCACTTTGACCAATTGGCCCTCGGCCCCACTTGCCCCATGGGACGGCCCTGCCTGAAGCCCTTTAAGTCGACTTAAAGTCAATTTAGGGCTAATCTGCATCCACACTGGCTAAATAACTGACTTAAAAAGGCGATTTAGCCAGTAAAGTCGACTTTAAATGAGGTTTTATAAAGTCGACTTCAATTTTCCTTAAGTTGACTTAAACTGCTGCTTAAATCAATTTAAGGAAAATGTAGTGTAGATGCAGATTAAATTAAGTTGACTTAAGCAAGTTTAAGTCAATTTAAGCAAGCTTAAGTCAACTTAATTTGTAAGTGTAGATGCACCCCATGAGATCAATTTCACAGTGAAACGGTTTACTAATGGAAATTCAATCAGCAGTCATTTAAAGTTGGACTGGACAAAGCATTGGAGTATAGAGTACAGGGAACAAACCTATCTGGAAGAGTAGTAGTTTAGATGGATTAAACGGGATCTTCTCTAACTTTTTTTTTTTAATTGTGTTTTGGAAACAAAAATAAATTCTCTCTAATAAATTACAGAATTCACATCACATGAATAAAGGTGGTCATATCTTTAATTACTCAAGAGGACTATGAAGTTTATTGAATTTCAGTGGGATCTGGCAAGTATTTCTTTTAGGCTCACTTGAAAATCTCAGCCTAAATGCTGGGTAGGTTTATTGAAGCAAGTGCAAGGGGCTTGAATGCTATCACACCGACCATATTATGATTTTAATCTATCCAATGTATAGTTCAGATAAATATATGCAATGGTGTGCCTATATATAAACATACTGATGTAAGACCTCTAGAAAGTCTTGTCTGCCTTCCAATAATAGTCATTTATCCAACAGACTTCAGTTTTAAATGTAAAACAAAGGGAACAAAGTTTCTATTTAGCCATACCAACAAAAACTCTAATTAGAGTGTTGCTGTCAAAAGAAATTCTTAAACTAAGTTTCGATAGTGGGAAGCCAAGACTGGTTATCTTTTTTCTTTTTCTTCTCCCCCCCTCCCCCCCCCCCCGCCCAACTTCATGAATTTCCTGTGCAATTTCCCCAAAGGATTTACTTGCTTTAGATTAAACTATTCTCCCATTTGCCAGGAGATGGTGCTGTGGATTTTTCATCGCGGAGTCAAACACCTTCCTGAACAACTGTGTAGTTTTTCTTCGGTTTCTTTTAAATAGAAAGGGAAAAGAAAGGGTAGCATGACAGAACTTTAGCAGGGGAAAGGACTGTGGTGTGAGTTAATGCAGGGGAACAGTTATACAATAATTTCTATTTAGTGAACAAAAAAAAAATTCAGTCCTACATCTATTCTAAGATCATGAAGTATTATTAAGTACAGTGCATTTTAAAAACAAGGCAATCACAGTACACTAATGTTTTCCCTTTATCTCACGTACTTTCTTTCTGCCCCATATGTAGGAAAGTTAATTCCCAGCCCTCATTTCTTGATGACTGTTAGTGCAAAACTAAGGGAGGTTAGGTATTTCTGCTGTAAAGGTTTAGTGTCAAGCACAAAATATTGTTCTTTGTTTTTATTAATCCCAATTTAATTGATCTCTAAACATCACCACAGTTCTTACTCAGAGAAGCTTTCTGGTCGTCTTCAGGGGAAAATTAACACTGTGGGAGATAAATGTCCCTTGGGAGTATTTTTGAATTACCATTTACAGTAACCCTAACAGCAAACCTGCTCCAAAAGTTACAGCAACAGTGGACTAGGACGGGTAGCTGTACCCGACCACTGTAGTAATTCTCAGCAGAAAAACACGCGTTACCAGCTCCTGAAAAAGTCCCTTTTGATCGTTTTGCCCACTTTTTGAATAACAGGGAAGGAAGCTTGGAACAGCTAGGTGTTTTTAAAACACTTTTCAGATGGTACGACATGATTTCGAACTTTCAAAGGGATTTTCATCCCGTCTGGGAAAGTTTCCCTTCCATAGGGTTTTTTAGCCCTCCTGGGGCGCCTTGAAACTGCTAAATGAACAGCGAGGTGTATCGTTTTAATTACACAATTCTTTGGCAAATGTGTGATTAAGTCTGGGAAGAGGAGAGTGAGGAAAGTATTAGAGGTATGTTTTAGTCACAAAATAGAACTTTTCCCTTAATAGCAAAACTTCTATTCTTTGCCTTATCTTAGAATAATTATTCTCTGCGGTTGGTTTCAGAAAAGTAACCTGCTAGTCTGTTTTCAGAAAAAAAGACGAGGAGTCCTGGGCAATTTAGAGACTAACAAATAAAAAGCGGGGAGGGTGGGCAAAAGCTTTCCTTGGACCACAGGACTCCTCGTCCTTTTCTCTAGGTTGGGGACATTTGTAAGCATTTACAGCCATAAGCAAGTCCCATAGAGCACATCAAATTCTTTTGGGGGATTGCAGGGCCCAATTATTGTCCGATATGCTGCAGAGTAAAAATTATTTTTAACTGCCAGGCAAGTCAGGACATATCAAGTGGTGTGTTTTTGTTTATAAGGAGTGTTTTGTCTCCCGTCCCTCTTTCTAAAAAACAAAACAAAAACAAACCTCCAAGACTTTGCCCCAGTTGTTGAGACCCAACTCACAATTCTGTTTTGTTAAGGGCCACACATTCAGGTACAGTAATGTAATACACTCTCTCTCTCTCTCTCTTTTCTAAGTGAATTTCTAAGAGAAACTGATTCAACCTGGTGACTTTTTGAATACCTTCCGGACTTGATTGAGGCTGTCTATGAGTCAGTAAAATGTTTATGCTACCTTGAACCTACAAGCATCTCGAGAATGGAATAAACAGTTGGGGGGGGGGGAGTTATAAAGAAAATACTGTTGCTTTGGGGGAGGGGTTACGACTAAATATGTCAACTTTTGACATTTGGCTTTGCTTTTCACTTCAGTTTGTGTCAAATGCAGGTAAGCGGATGGGGGCACATACAGATGAAGCGTTTGGTCCGGTCAGAGACGGGGAAACTTGACTCTAACGTTAATATTAGTGTGATCAGAGAGTTATTCTTCTGATATCAGTGAAATACTGACTATTTCCAAAGCATTTCAAAGCTCCGGGGAGTTATAGTATCCCTCCGGCTGTAATGAAACTGTCTTAATCTTTGTAAAATATGCCTCGCTATCATTAAACTTCTGGGTATAGCTAGACATAAATGGGAGATTCTGCCTTTCTTGGGAGTTTTATAGCAAACGGAATACACAACTTTATGCGCTACCTGGGAACCTGTTTCGTGGAAGGGTTTTCTAATTCCCCCTCCCCCGCTCGACATTTAAGACCAAAGGACTTAGAAATTGATCATTAGGTGGAGATCTAGCTAGTTTCACACTCCAGAGCATGTAAAAAAAATCTGCGTTCACTTTTTCAGTAATAAATTGTGTTTGCTCTAATGTGTAATCTCTGAGGCCATTAACATTTAAAGTTTTTCTTATTTTAGTGCTGATAGATGGTTCATTAAAGTGTACAGCTTAATATTTGGGGCCAGCTGCCTTGCAGGGGCTAGGCACTAACAGCCAGACAAACTTCAGCCTGCCGGGGTCCATAGAAATAAACTTTCCGGTAGCACAATTCGTACCTGGGAAAGGGCATCATTCTCTCAACCTGCCCGCGCTCCACGCCTGCAAATTGAAGCACCGCCCCGCAGCCTAGGAAAGTTCATCCGCAGTTTATGTTTCTCAGGCACAACTGGCGAAGTTGTTTGATGTGTTAGGGCGTTTCGTCTCCTTTCTTTCTTCACCTCACAGCCCGGCTGCTTGCTACCGAAATAATGAAAGAGATGAAAGTCTAGGCAGTGACATAGGGCTGTGTCACAATTAAACCAGGTAACGAGACACTGGGCAGATGTGTTTTCATTGCCCCGTAAGATAAATGCAGTGTTAAATGCTTGACAACTTCCCAGAAGCAATCAGCAAAAGTTTACGAGTGCATAAACCTCAAAGACCATTCCTCGGGTATTTTTATAAGTCCCGCATTTAAAGCTTCTATAAATTCTGTTGCCTGCTCCCAAACTAAAGTTATTCGAGACTACTAAACAGCCACCTTCTTGGGAGCCCAGAGGAGTTTGGTCCAGGATGGCTCACACCAGATACGACTGAGAGAGGGTGTTGGGTTTTTTTAGGGGGGAGAAGGGTGATGAATATAAGCTGAAGCTTGATAAATCGTTTGAACAGTTCAGTGTGGCAGATCAAGAGTCAATGAACAGCAAGGCGTTGTTACGTATCAGAATCAAAGATACCGAAGGCAGACAGAGAAAATAAAAGAAAGGAAGATGATAGATAGATAGATAGATAGATAGATAGATAGATAGATAGATAGAT
>ML685906.1:2429188-2466821 GCA_007922175.1 Pelusios castaneus
AGTGTTTAATCAGGTGACCACTGATACGCTGGGTGACAGCAGAAAATGTGACAATAGTTATTGCCCACTCCGAAATTACAGTGCTAGGTTTATTAAATATCATTGTTTACAACGTGACTTTATATTCGCCGCACCTGTCCATTTTGGCGTTTTGCACCTGTCCGAGGCGAGACAAAGCATTACTCACTAAAATAGCCACCCCCTACTTCCGTAAGCAAAGGTCTGGTGATAATGAAATGTCTTTTGCAACATCTGAGCCATTCAATCTTTCAGTTCCCAAAGTGCTTACAGAGCAGGTGAATCCACCATCCGAAAAGTTTCAAGCAAAAGAGAAAGGCAGGATTAACGTAACCATATACCAGCCAGAGAGATTGTGCAAAAGGCCTTTCTTCGAAGAAATAAATTGGGAGCACTAAAATGTTCTTAAACCATCAAATTACGATAATAGTATTCGTCATCCTTAAGTGATCAAATGAGTTTTACAAGTTGATATTAACCAGATAGAACCCTATTGTGAGTATAAAGCTCTCTGTTTATGATCTCAGGGAAAATGAAGTTGCTAATTGGAAAACAATAAACCTAAAAATGTCTTTGGATTAATAGAGAGACAAGGTAAGGTGATATCTTTCATTGGTCCAGCTTCTACTTGTGAGGGAGACAAGTTGTCCAGCTTACACAGAGCTCTTCCTTCCACCTGGGAAATAATAGATCATTTTGGATGAATAATGAAAAGAGTTTAACAGAAACATCTATCAGAAAGAAAGTGTGCACTTTGAGTTTCAACCAGGGACATTTTCACAAGCAAATGCCAGACTTCGGTGAGGATGGGAGGGGGGGTGGAGGTCTGGGTTTGTTATTCATTTTGAATATAAAGAGATAAGGTGACTGAGGGCTGTATTGTAGTCATGTCCTTGATAGATGAAATCTCAGTCAATTACTTTGCAAATCTGCAGCTTGGCTTCTTTTTGTTCTTTACAGGTGAAAATTCAAACGTCTCTGTTGTTGTAGTATAGTCCTTTCTTCCCTGAAACAAGGCACCCAACTGTTCTTATATTACCATTCAAAACCCGGTTCTGTGGCGAACCTCATTTGTGAATCTATTACAGAGATTAATAGATTATTTCTCCTTTTTCAACTAATTCTCGGTGGGGAAATTTAACCATATGGTAAGGAGAGAATTAGAATTTCATCACATTAGAGCAAAATGTAATGAAAAGAGTCCAACACCTGGGGCCAACTCGAAAAGACACAATTAAAAGGTTTTTAATGAAGCCAGAGAAACCCAAAATTTCATAGCCTTCAGTAATTCTGCCACATAAGAATGATTCACTGGAGGTGTTGGGAAATATTGTTTTTACTGATGTCATAAGAATGAAAACCTGCCACTACCTACCATGTGCTTTCAAGGCGATTGCAATGAAACGAGAAAGGGATGCTTGTAACTGTTATTAGGGGATCAGCTGGACACATTTGAGACCACTGCTTGTGTTTACACTTCAATGGGAGAACCTGGAGTGTCAGAAAAATGGGCCTCTGAAAATGAAGCGTTGTAGCTGAAGCCCGAGAAAGATACATTCATGGATAATATTAATGAATGGCAAGATCGCAGGTTATGTTGATCTGCTGCGTTGAGATGCACAGTCACACACAGCTGAGTTACTTGTGAAGCACCCTTATTGCAGGGAAGAAATCTTTGAAGAACCGAGCCACAGCAAAGTTTGTTATTAAGGACCGTTATGATTTGCCCCAACCTAGTTTATTCTAAACAGTGGCGCTTTTATTGCAACGTGTGGTGCAATTGCTATTAAGCAGCAAATCTGCTCCTGGGAAACAGTAAAGTTGGGCACACCTTGCAGTTTGTTCTCAATTTGTTTGGAAAGGGAGAAATAAATGATGGTCTGGTCTGGAGCCAACTTGAACTTTGATGGCTAAGTCAGCCCCAGCAGCCTAGCGTTGGTCTCTTTCCCATTGGAGCTCTCAGCTCATGGCAAGAGGGGTGGAGTGTGGCGCTCCTGACTCCCCAGCGCTAAGTTAGCAGAAGTCGCAGCGCTTGGAGAAAAGTGCGGTGCTGCTCTGCGATTTGCTGCAGGGGGCCAAGCACCTCCTCAGCTCGAAGCAGGGCTTTTAGTGTGCTCATTGACGAGTGAAAGTCGCCACACATGTCAAGCGAAAGGCAGTCGTTGGGTTCCTAACAGGACACCGCGTCTTGCAAACATATGCGTTGAGCTGTGCCTACAGATGGCGGGGAGAATAATGGAGCAGGCGCCTTTTATAAAGCTCTAGCTGCTGCCTGTCTTCAGACCCGGGAAATGCAACTATTCAGACTCCGGGCCAGATAGCGGCCGGGCTTGTTTGTTCCCGCCGTAATCCTATTAATTAAAACGTTAACCTGATTGGGTGGCGAGCTCCGTCCCAACAGGCGAGTCTCCTCCATAATAACCTACTCGGCGGCGGCGAGCTAATGATGTAAAAGACTCCCCCGGCTGCGGCGGCGGCGGCTGGTTGATGGGGCCGGAAATCTCCGGAAGGTGAAGCCAAGCGAGCCGAGCGCTGGAAGAGGCGCGATGCCCGGGGAGCGCTAGCGGCCAGCAGCCTCGCCGGGGAGGAGCGGAGAGCGCATGGAGCGGGCGCTGCGCCTGGCCGCCGAGGAGGACCCGTTCCGCCACAGCCTGGGCGCCTCGGCCAAGCGGATGGAGGCCGCCTTCCGCGCGCCGCCGGGGCTCGAGCTGTCCCACCCGCGCGAGCGCCAGCCCTCGCCCCTCGGCTGCTTCGAGGCGGAAGGGCTGCTGCAGCCTGGGGCCGGGCCGGCCGGCTCGGCGTGCGGCGAGGGCAGCGGCCGCGGCTCGGTGGCGGAGAGCAGCGGCGGCGAGCAGAGCCCCGACGACGACAGCGACGGGCGCTGCGAGCTGGTGCTGCGGGGGGGAGACCCGCGGGCCGCTTCGCCCGGGGCGGGGGGGGGCCTGAAGGCGGCCGAGGGCGGCGGCGCCCACGGGCACGGCCTGGGCGGGAGCAAGAAGTCGAAGGAGCAGAAGGCGCTGCGGCTCAACATCAACGCCCGCGAGCGGCGGCGGATGCACGACCTGAACGACGCGCTGGACGAGCTGCGGGCGGTCATCCCCTACGCGCACAGCCCCTCGGTGCGGAAGCTCTCCAAGATCGCCACGCTGCTGCTGGCCAAGAACTACATCCTCATGCAGGCGCAGGCCCTGGAGGAGATGCGGCGCTTGGTGGCTTATCTCAACCAGGGCCAGGCCATCTCGGCCGCCTCCCTGCCCAGCTCGGCGGCCGCCGCCGCCGCCTTGCACCCGGCTCTGGGCGCCTACGAGCAGGCGGCCGGCTACCCCTTCAGCGCCGGCCTGGGCCCCGCCTCGTGCCCGGAGAAATGTGCCCTTTTCAACAGCGTCTCCTCCAGCCTCTGCAAACAGTGCACGGAGAAGCCTTAGCGCCCACGCCTCGCACTGCCCCCCCTCCTCCCCAGGGCAGGGCAAGGAGCTGGCCGCCGGGCTGGGGGGGGGCGGCTCAGGCGAGGACTTGGGTGAATCCTTCTCTCGTGGGTCGCTAGGCGGGGGAGCTAGTTTGGGGAAGGGCAGGGAGGCTGGGGGGGAGCCTGTCCTCGTGGAAGTGGTGACTTGATCGCAACCGAGACCTCAGCGAAGTCCAAAATCGCAGCGTGTGTGTGTGTGTGTGTGGGCGCGTGTGGACAAAGAGAGGCTGAGAAATAGCAGCTGGGGGAGGAAGAGGGGAGCCCCCCCCCCCGCCGCCGATGCGCCTAAAACCCGCTTCCTGAGACTGGAGAGCTCCGCTAAGGCGAGCTGCGGCCGGGGGGTGGCTGGGGAGCGTGGCGGCGGGCCCCCGAGCCGGATGTTCACTCAGACAAATCAGAGGGGGGCACTTTGCAGAAACACTTTTCGCTCCTGAGCCAGGCCACGGACAAACTTGAAATGTTTTGTCGCCTCCTTCAAACGCCAGGCGAAACAAAGCGACGGGGCCGTCGCTACAGAAAGACTCGTTGTTTGGGCTTTTTTATTCTTGTCTCTGAACTTTGATCCTGTGAAATGCGCGAAGTTTTGGCGAAAGTGGTTTAAAAAGAGAGAAAGCAACCTCCTCCGTGTGGCTGAAAAAAAAATGTTTGCATTTTTAAAACAAATCTTTGTGCACCTTGTTTCTTTCCACGTTGCAATGATGTATAAACAAGACATGATATTTATTTGTTCTTCTTTCAATGACCCTTCCACGCCAATAATATTTATCACGTGTTAAGGTCACGGGTCTTATGTGCAGTTTTTTTTCAATGCTTCTGAAATTCTGTTTTTATGGATTAATTTAAACTGTGTGCCAAGTGTTTAATACGTTTCTTTGCCAACAACGTATGCACAGAACTCTTGCTGGAACCGAGCTGCTTAGGTTTGAGAAAGGTCATCTGCATTTTAAGTTGCATCATCCCTGTATTTAAATTGAGCTTTAATAAATTGCTTCAGTCCAAAAATTACAGGAAAGGTGTATTCTTAATTCTGAATTAACTGACTTCTTAAAGGGGTTCTTTACAGTAATAGCTATTTACTTTTACAATAGCTTCGGGGGGCTGGGGAGGAAGGGACATTTGCCAAGCTCATCTTTTCCCGAGCGCTGTTTTTCAAAGGTATAATTTAATTGCTCTCAATATGTATGTAAATTAATCTGACTGGATGATTATTTAAATCAAACATTCTGGGCTGATTTACAGAAGGTGGGAAATCTTTTTCCCCTTAAGAAAAAAATTAAAATAAGAAGAGCAAGAAGTGGCTGTTTACCCAAAGTGAGCTTTCAGGCTTGAGTTTGCATGGCTGGATGGCTGTCCCTGCCATTTGTAAATCAAGAATTCCTGCCCCCCCCCCCTTGCTATTTTCCACTACTTGCAGATAATACAAATTCGGACTGTCAGGTTGGATGGCAAAATAGGAGCCATGATGGATCCGTTGGCAGGTCATGGATGTGTAAAGAGTGATATATATTAAATAGGTCAGTCAGATTATGACAGCAATGTACGATGGTTTGTATGTGTATCTATGTCGGAAAGAATCTTTATTAAAATATTTTCAACAAACTCTTTTTTTATTTATGACGAGCTTTGTAACAGGAGTGGGGGCAATCAGCCCCCAGCTCTCTGGCTTTGCACCGGGTGCCTGAAGCATGCAAAAATAGCATGGCTCAGACTGTGCCATTCAAGTTCTGGACGCAGATGCATTGCTATTATTCACCTGTTTAATTGGCACTGGCCTGACTCACTGCGAGATAGGTTGAAAAAAAAAAAAAAAAGCAGGTGTGCCACCGAGAAAGGGAGAGGAGCCCTTAAGTTTGCTTGTAGGACGATTGAAGGCTATCTTCACACTTCTAGCATGGAGCTGAAACGGCAGTCTGGGAGGGAGCTAATGGTGAAAAGATGCAAGCTGTTAGGGTTTTTGTATGTTCCCACATATGGCCGTGTTAACATGAGTAACGTCTGAAATTGCTTGAAGTGGGGTGGGGAAGGGGGGGAGACGACAAATCCAAGGTTGGCTGGATGTGTTTGCTCCTATTTAGCCGTTCCTTAAACTCCAGTTTTGCACCCAGCGATCAGCCGGGCTCGATCCTAAATATAAACAAATGCAGCTGCCCAAGTGAATAGAAGCGTCAGAACCCGGGCGCGTGGATCCGGAGCCGGAGCGTTGTGCACGTGTTCAGCGCAGGAGGAGAGCGAGGCCGGGGAGAGAGGGTCTCTCGGGCTGTTAAACCCTCAGCGGCGCCCGTCACCATGGAAGGATTTCCTTGGTGGGGCTGAAGTTGTTTATGTGCCCATTGCACACAGCATGCTCCATTTACTGGCTCCGTGTCGTCTCATTTTCTAATGCTGTCCCTAAATGGGCTCCAGCGTGGTAGAAGGGGATAAATATTTTCCGCTCCACTTCCCAGCAAAGAGATTAATCAGAACCTGTAACTTTTCAGGAAACATAACTGTAAAGTGCCACGAAGCTGTAGGAAGGCAGCCCCCAGGCGCAAGCAGAGCCGTCTCTCAGCATTTCCCAGACAAAGGCTGGGTGCGTCTAATTATGATTATTAAAACAATTTCCATGACGATGTCTAATATTATGTTAATTTGAAAACAACTGTGTATGAAAACTGTCGACTATAATACCTAAATTCATTTAATGAAACACATCGTTAAGGCAATTAAACCTCCTGGATGTGATTAAGGAACATAATTACGACACTGTTCTGCGCCATAATTGGGTGTCTTTAATCAAGGGGTAAAGTGATCAGCAACACAGCCATTAGTTTGTATTGTTCTGTCTCTGCTGTCCATCATTCTGATTAGGAATTAACCAGGGCCACCACCAGCCTGGTGGGGGGGGCTTGTGCGCGCGCGCATATTAACATCGCAGGAGACAGTTGCTGCAAGATTTACCGCTTCGCATTTCTCGTTGCAAGGGCGCCTTTCTTGACACATTCCCTTCGTAGGTGCTTCTCACTTGGGATGAGACAGAAAGCCCTCAGCCGTTTGTATCATTCCCCCTCCAAGTGCCAGGGTGACTCTGCCGTGGCAGGCCAGGGGAAGGGGCTTGATCAAAGTATTCAGGCTTGGTGGGGCCAAACTTTGTAAAGAAATCTGGACTGTTCCTCCACTCAGATTCAAACAGACGCCTTCCCAGGCTGGAAAAGAGGTGCTCGCCCATAGTATGCAGAGATCTTGGCTGCCACTGATTTTTTAATTGACTGAGCCGCTCTTCCCTGTGATCTGCGGCAATCGTGCCCAGTGCCCTAAACCCTGATGAGCGACCAAAAGTTTGCTATGTAGCAGCGGCTTCCCGCAGCAGACCCACTCCCTGAGGAGCTCTTACTGACATGGAGACGGCAGTGGCGATCAAAGATCGGTCTGAGCCACTCCTGTCGCTATGGAAGTAGGTGTATTGCTCCCGGTTTCAATTAACAAAGCAGTCACCCCAGGGCCCCTCTACCCCCGGGCTCCTTTTAGAAGCTGGTTTGAGTTCGCAGAACAAAAAGGATCGCCCGAAAAGGCTTTTCCGTCCCAGCCGTCGCATCCTTCCAGAGGGCGAGCCTTGCTTTGGCTTCCCGTTATTTTTGTGGAAGGTACAGAGACCTGGCCGCTTTTAACACTTCCCCCTATTGCCCTGTGACACACGGGGACTTGACCCAGGTCCTGCACACGGTCTCCTGCCTATGAGCTGTGTGCGCGTGGAGGGATCTCTCCTCTTTCTGCATGATGGATCCCTTCATCAGAAATGAATATCCCCTGGAGGAGCTTTTGTTCCACTTCCAACACTCCACCAAACCGACATTATTAAACCAGCCTGCTCCAAAACCACCCCTCCGCCGAGCCAGACTTCTTCTCCCGCTCGCCCCAGTTCCAATCCGGCGCTTGTCCCAGCCGGAGTGACATTGACTTTCCTAATGTAATGACTTATGAAAGATATAATCATGTGTTAAATTGAATCCTCCGTTTAACTGTTAATGGTGTGCTCTGGGCACATTTACGTATTAGATGCTATGGTAACTAATTACCACTAGGAAAAAAAGGATAATCCACTTTCTAGACTTTGACAAATAATTATGAGTGTTCCCAGCCCTGCTAGGAGCAGTTGCAGCGGATCTGCTGGAATGAGTAAGTGAATAAATGAATGGGTAAGTGAACTTGTGTGCATGGAGGGGACGAGTTAATGAATAGTGGTCAAGTGAGTCTTCTTATTAAAACCTTTAATGAAAATGTGATTTAGGGCTGGGGGGAGGGGGTGCGACGCTGCCTCGAAACGTAATTAAATCGCGCAATATAAACATCAGAAACATAAATAAGTTTGCTTTTAATTAAAATGCAGCAGTCAAAGTAAATTATCCACGTGTTAAGAAACTTTGCAGCAATTAACTTTTTTTTTTAAGTGGGTCGTTGGTAAAGTAAACGAACCACTATTCGGAATACTGACGGGGGTCACCTACAACTTTGAATTCGCTCATTGCCAGGAGCCTAGGGGGCGATTTAAAGTGGGCAGAGCGAGTACCGGATAGGTACAAAAACTTTAAAGGGAGCCAGTCAGCTGAGGTACTGAGTTAAATGATTGTGTGATTTCTGGTTCCTCTTTTTAAAAACAAGATCGCCCGTTTTATATACACCCTCATGTAACACAGCGCCGGAGAAGCGAAGCTGCGTCGCTCTTCATTCTGGAGCACGGATTCCTCAGACACACCGATTGCGCTCCTCTTTCCATTTGCGGCGCAGCTAATTGTCCTGGGATTTGAGTTCCCCGAAGCTCAGCTCTGCTCCTCCTTCCCTCCACTCGGGCAGTTGGATATTTCCCCTCTTGCTCTCTTGGGGCAGCTGGCTTCCCAACTCCCCCATGCTCTTGAATTTGGCTTGTTAGTGTGGACAGAAGGGAAGGTTATTTCGCGCTGCTTCTTCCCTTAACGCTCCAGCGGTGCGAGGCAAGCCAGGGTCAGAATATATTCATGTCCCGCACGGTATTTACTTCCTCTGAATCTTCGCCGGTCCCGAGCCTTCAGATCTCTTTCTTGGAGATCCCAGTAGGCTCGAGTCTGGCAAAGTTCACCGGAGTTTAACAACGGGTTCTCCCCGCCCCTAGAAAATACTAATAATCGTTCACTCAGGCGTCGAAAAGGTGAAGTGGATCAGGTACCATCGCTTCACGGGGTAGACGGGTTGAACTAAGTACATACGATCGTAACAAACGCAGGAAGAGCTTGCTTGATTTGGCTTTTCCTTCACATTGAGGGCAACTCGGAAACTTATTAGTCAATGCTGTTGTTGAAGAAACGCAGCAATACATTTGGTAGAGCAAAAGAGTTATAGCCAAACCACTTGGCTGACACGCTGGCCAGAGATCAGCTCCATTTCAACCTGCTAATAGCAACGCTTTCTGATGAGTTTGCTTTAATTTGAACGTCTATCTTCATACAGACGGAAAAGAGTCAAAGCCCGTGGTTGCCCTTGTCCTTTCAGCCTGATTGAGAGACATGTAATAAAAGGTGAAATAAATTTATGATCTGTTTCAAGCATTTTATGGCTGTATTTTTAAATTCATACACATGCACATATAAGAACGGTGATCTGGGAATAATTTTAAAGCTATAGCAACATGATGCATTTTAGATAAAGCAACAGTTTCCCTATATAATGGTCACAGATTAAAATACTATTCATAAAGATACATTTCAAATAGGGACACAAACTGAAACACAATTGACATTCATAAACCGCTAGAAAACTATAAATTAGCCCTGTGATCTTTCCTAAGAAGTTAACAGCGGTTATCAAAAGTACTTATTCTTTCTTCCAAGAAGTGTCAGAAGAAAGTTCACCATGGATTTTTAAAATCTTCATCATTTGCCATCATTTCCTAAACCCTAATCACTGCGTTTGTATAGCTATCTGCGCTGCTCCTTTACATCAATATCAATGTTTATGTTCAGGAATTCAGATATAATATACCAATTAGGAGAACCCATTTCTTTTTTTTTCCACTCAAACACTTACTGAGGATGATGATGTTTTTAGGACTGTCTGGTCTATCTCTCATTCAACATCAGATGAGAAAAAAGTCATTGGAGTTTTGTAATATTTTAATTTGAGGAAGTAGTGAGTCATAACTCACAAGTGGAAATAAGTGCAAAGCACTATCTTTGCTGCATTAAAATCTAATCAGATAACAAAATTTAATGCTAAAGTTTATCCTTTAAAAACCTGAATTAAAGTTAGTTGTGTTCATGGGCAAGTAGCCTTGTTCTTGGAGTAAATTAAAAGTAAAAAAGTGTTCTCTTGCAAAACTCAGACATCAGGAGGAAATTAGTGTTTCTGTGTTTTACAAATAGAATTCCTCCTCATAGGATAATATTCTAATTGCTGCTCAACCAAGGTCCACCCACTTTTCATGGAGAAATCTTTTCTATGCTGATTCTTAAGTGAGCTATAGTTACAAATAGACATTTTCTGAGACACTAGTTACACTGCTATGAAAGATTTCATTTTCAGAAGGTCACTGAAAAATACTTTCACATACTAAATAGTGAATTAAATGGCCCACAAAACAAGAAAATAGAAATGGAAAGAATTCCTGACAGTATGAGGTTGACAGCTAAACTATTTGAGGAGAGCTGCTGTAAATGGGATGAACTGATCAAAAATAAATCATTGGTATGACTTACAATGTATACTTACTGTGTCCCATAACTTGTACTTTCTTAACTCTGCTGTACACTCAATCCTTACTGTTTTGGTAAGAAAATAACATGTATTGTGGACACTTTAGTTGAACTTTAATAAAATTACATCAAATCATTATTAAAACTTCTAGTAAAGTTTCATAGGAAGAGTTTATAAGGATGGGTGAATCTTAAATTAGTTTGAACTTTTTATATGGTTGTCCAATAATTATTGAAGGCAAGTGTATTTCCTCTATTATAAATAATCACTTACCTATTTCAGATTACAGTGAAAAACACTGGATAGCAAAATCAGCTTACTGTACAGAACTGTTTTATGATTAACTGATAAAGATCACATTGCATCCAACATTAAATTTAAATTCAGTCTCTGCAGATGAAAAACATACAGTTGTACGGTGAATGCTTCTATAGAGGCAATGAAAGTTTCCTGATATTTGTTCTTAATACATGAATATATATATTACTTTAAAAAATCCAACTCTTCTGGAAGTGATACTTTTACCTAGAAGTATTGCAATTATGTTTTCCTGCGCTGTCACTCTGTAGTCTTTATAAAAAATATTGTAGATTAGCGGAATAAAACAGGAAGAAAAATACTTCAGTTATATTACGTTTCTTCTTAACCTTAAGTTTCTCTCTTGTCAGAGTTAAAATAACTTTATTCATATGAATTGAGCATATAGTATGAATAAAAGCAGTGTGCTGAGGAATTTTAAAGCACCTCCCACAATTTAGATAGCTTTAAGAAAGCATTTAATGTCAAGACCAATGTAGATAAAATACTGTAATCAGCAACTAATTTTTCAGTCACACAGCTAGCTTCTAAAACATGTGGGATACTTTACTTCACTCAAAAATATTCATTTAATATAGTAACTACTATTGCCTTTTTTCTTTACAAAGTTAGGTAAATGTTTTGAAAACATTAAGTTATGGAAACTTATTTCTGAAATACAGCAAAGCCATGCACGTCTGCTTTCTCTTATATACATCTCCAAAACACCACACTGGCATGCCTTGCTCTTAAAAATACATATGCATTAAGAATCAAAAGACTATATCCTCATCAATGTCTGACTTGCATAACAGAGCTAATTGAAGAATTCCAGCAACTCTAAGTGGTTATTGGAAAAAGCAAAAACAATGAGAGTCCTGTGGCACCTTAAAGATTAACAAACTTCTTTGGGCATAAGCTTTCGTGGGCTCCAACCCACTTCATTAGAAGCATCGAACAAAGTGGCTTGGAGCCCACGAAAGCTTCTGCCCGAAGAAATTTGTTAGTCTTTAAGGTGCTACCAGACTCTCGTTGTTTTTGCTGTACACAGACTAACACGGCTACCCCTCTGGAAATTGTCACCTTGGAAAAAGCTAACTTTCCTAGTGCAAGTGCATATGTTGCAATGTGTACATCAACAGCCAAATTTCATATTTAATTTTTTAATGACCTATTAAGGTTGGAATGTTTTTCATTGGGTTCCTTAGACAGTCAGTCATCTTCGTCTACTCAGAGATATATAGGAGTCAAAGACTGAGGGCCACATTTGGACATGAGTGACTTTAATGGTGCACTCTACCTCTGGATTTTACCCTACCTATTACAGAAATATCTCCTTCCTTTACTGTCTCATCAGGCCTGGTTTAAACCTGGCAAGATTAAATGGACTGAGCTTTGGAACAAATGCATAATTGTTATAATCAGACAGACTTACCTTCCTCCCTCCCCTGTCTAAAAATATCTTTCATGATCAAGAAACCCAATAATGCCCTAGTCTACATAAATCAGTACTTTTTTTAAATGAAAGCAATAGCTGTGATCCTGCATAAAGAATGTATGTTCAAGTGCTGGAGGACAGACAAGGAAAGTCATTCAATACGAAAACAGCTATGTTCAATTTTATTATACCTTTGCAATACAAAATTCACATAAGAGGTTAGATTAGTAAATTACACAAAGTTTCACTTTGCTTGCTCAGAAATTCAGAGATGGACTTTATTCAATCTAAGAAGCTTAATAATGGACAAACTATTATAGGAGAACCTAGCTTTGTTCATCTATTTATCAAATGTCAGCTAATGGAATTAAGAACAATTTATAATCTTAAATATCTAAATATTTAATAATAATAAAAGACCATTTCTACCCCTACAAAGGAAGTACAAAGATTAGTGATTACTAATAAAAATATAGTAGTTCTATGAATAAGGTAATACAATATGGCTCTAAGAAGCAAACTAAAGCACATTTCTAATGTGGTCATTTTTAATACATCAGAGCACGTTGCTCCACACATTGCAATGTCACCAAATCTAATATGCAAACAGTTACACATTACTGTTCATCTAATTATACATGAAGGCACTCTAATCCTTTTAAACAGGACAGTATAGCTGCTCACAAAATTGTTAAGTACTGAACAAGAGTACATACCACCTAGAAATACAAACAAGACTCACATTTAAGTGTTCACATTGGTTCACAAATTTCACATTGCAACTTATTAAAAATGTTAGTGTCATATGGTGTCTTTCAGCAGCTCCTCCAAGGGGCTGCACTGGAACTGAACTTTCATTTTATGTTTAAAAATATGAACTGTGGGGGGCATAGGGTTTTGGCAGCTGATACAACCATGGGCAGGTGATCGCAAGATGCTGTTGCTGATCAGCAGTTTCACTTTTTGAAAGGATTGGGACGTGCACTTTTCTACCACAAACTGGAGCAAAACTGAGATTCCAGTGGCTTGCGTGGCATCTGAATACCCTTCCTGATTGACATACGTCAGGGGGAATCCTAGGTCTGTGGGATGGATAGTCATGGCATTGCAAGCCCTTCAGAGAGGTAATGAATAGGGTTGAAAAGAGAGTGGGAAGCATGACTTCTTAAAAGAAGCATTAATGGCAATGACACGATGTAAGCAAGGAAATAGTCTGTATGTATATGACCAGATATCCATCTTAGGGCTACAGTAACAATGAACACTACTCAAGGTCTGGTTCTGTGGTTTAAGATCTCGCCAGAAACACTTGATGAAATTACAGCTTTCCGCTCTTTCTGTCCCATGCAGCAATCATGAAACACTAGCATTCCTAGGTGCTTTGTGACTGGCTAAAGCCAAGTAAGACATGTAGGAGTTAATCATGTGGGCATGTCTACTTCAGAACCAATGACCGGAGACTGACATGGTTCATGGGGGGCGGGAGGGACTGTGGGTGGGTCCTAGGCTTTCACTCACCCAGATCGAACCCTGACCGTTTGTTCTGGGCAGTACTGACATCAGAGTCTGATCGATCCAGCAGCTGTTAGTTACACAGACATCTTATTGGACTGGCCACAGTCAATATGACCCAGTTTGCTGGAGGTTATTTCCAGTCAGCCTTCTTAATAAAGCATGATCCAGAGGAGCAGCTGGATGAAATGCATCCTCTCCTTAACTCCCATGCACGGCTTAACTCTGCTAACGTGCAAGATAAGTTTTGCTCTTTGTAATGAATTGGTGTATATGGGGTCCTCTTATAAAAGAAGGTCTAACAATAAGACTAAGTTGAGCCATTGCTAGGCATGGGTAGACGGTCCCAGGGTGGGACCTCACTAAGGGATGCCAGCCCTGGCCAGCCAGCGTTAGGTACCTGGCTGGGTTGCAAATCAAATCATCAGCTAGAGATTCTCGATACAGCATGGACAGACAGGAGTCTGTTCAGCAGTCACTCTTTCCACCTCATTTAAGTTTGGTTAGTTTGATTATTTAACAAAACCTATGGTCAATTCTATATCAAATCAAGTGTTCAATCCTATGAAATGCAGAGCACCCTATGTTCCCATTAAAGTGCATAAATGTAGACAGTGCTCAGCGCCTTGCAGGACTTCTTACTTATGACCTGACACTTTAAGGCACAGTTGAGGGATATAGATTTTTATTTGCCTGTTTGCACATACTGTCTCTTGTTTTATTTCTGAATAGATATTTATACTGACTGATCAGTGATTAAACTGGTAATGTTTTTCATTCACTTTTGGCACTGTCCCAGTATGCCCTACTAAATTATGCTGCAGCACATTATACTCTAATTCAAAATCCTAAACGCACAGTATGAGTCAAAGAAGGTCTTATGTTTAAAACAAATACCTACTTTTATTTTCACAGTTGCTTCACATTTGTTTCAAAATGGAATGCCAATGAAAGATTTATCATAATTGTGGCATGAGACATTTTACAGCTTACATTTAAGCAGTAATGTCTATAGTCAACATTGTAACGATGTCAACATTTCCTCTCTCCCAATAAAGCAGGTTCTAACGTCCAACCTGGATTGTGAGCTATGGCTGAGTGTGTAATAGCTGTGATGTTTGCCTCCAGAGCCCCTACACTAGTAACCAACCTGAGTATGAAAGGCTGTATATAAAAACAAATTTTATTCTATTGAGCTGGAGTATACAAAGCAATAAAAAGCTTTTGCCGTTGATTAAATGTTGAAGTAAAGTTAAGGCATTTAATCAACTGCAAGGCCCATTTAACAGAAATATACTCCAACACCATCGGCATTATTGATATTATATATGAAGAGAAAATGTTCATCCAATATATCTCCCAGAAACAATTTTCTTCCCATAGGCCTGGGAACTTCACTGTGCCTATCTCTAAAAGTCTGTCTTGTGATGCTGATTGGGAGTAGGTTAACAAAAATAACTGAATGGCTTCAGTATAAACTACAAATGATATTAATCCATACTTAGTATTTGCATAATGCTTTTCATCCATAGGTCTTTCAAGTGCTTTACAAAGAGGGGTAAGATTTTCCCCGTTTTAAAGACGAAGCAGACTGAAGCACAGGGAAATTAAGGCCTACTTTAAAAAAAATATATCCACTAGCTTTGGCGCTCAACTGGATGGAGACCGCCCCCTAATCTTCAGAGCAGACATCTCAGATTAGACATCTTTTTACAAACAAGTAGTTTTATGTACTACATTTGTCCTTGAATCCCCTTACCAATTTTTGTGGTTTTACAATCACATTGTTTAGTTTTTAAAAAGTTTCTTCTGTGTGTGTGTGTGTGTGTGTGTGTGTGTGTGTGTGTGTGTGAGAGAGAGAGAGAGAGAGAGAGAGAGAGAGAGAGAGAGAGAGAATGACAACAGAAGAACCCGGCAAACACAAAATGCTGTCAAATGAACAAAATAAACAAGCCAAATAATTCTGTTTTCTCCTCTGATCCCTTTCAACTATAATAATTCAGGATGTTACTGGTAATCTTAGTAGGCCAAACAGAAGTCTCATTTTTAAGATGATGGTGTCATTTAAAACAGGCTCACACTAAATATGAAACAATGTAGAGTTGTGGCTCAGACAAATCAGTAGAGAACAGGCTGATTCAATTCCTCATTAAAGTGAACAAAAACGTTTCCTTGACTTTAATGGCCTTTCAATCAAGCCCTATAACAGTAGTAGATTCACGTTACTGATTCATGTTGCACAAGTAACAAACTATTCAATTCCAAAAAGTACCAAAGCCAATGAAATGTTTTCAAGATCATAACAAGAGACTCCTACAAATTATATCCCCCCTGAGATGGAGATAAATCCGATGTACTAGAGGTTGGATTTCTTGAGGAGGAGAGAGCAGAAGGACCTTTTCATTTACTTTCCTGTTTACATGAGAATAATCATGTCATAACCAAGACATGGGCAGCACCACTATATGAACAATTTTTCAGTAAATGAATTTGATTGAGTTGTTTATATTTTTGTTCTGAAAAAATATACAGAATACATTGGTAGTTAGGATAATATTTAACCTGTCTGATTTGAAATGGAGGTGAAGTTATTGTATATGTTTATGGATTTGGAGAGAAGAGAGGAATCTGAGGAGATCTTCTCTCTGGGAATTAAAAAAGTGAAGCAATTCACTACTGGAAGCAATTCACCTCTCTTTTCCATTTGGTAGTTTAATTTGAACAAGGGACCTCAGGAGCCCTCAAAAGCCCCATCCGGCATTTTATTGGAGTAGGTCTTCTAGACGAAAACACTAACATTTTTCTCCAAGGATTTTCTTTAGTGGAAGTATGCCTGGAGGGGAGAGAGAGCCAATAGAACACTCACTGTGCATCACATTTTGGGGGCCATCAAAAATAAAATCCATCAGAGAGGAAAGTTAGCTGAGGCAGCAAAGCAGATTAGGTGCAATTTCCAATGAATGTTGTGCTGAGGGGCTTGGGATAGCATCAGCCTCTGATGGGGCTGCCTCTCCACACAGCTCTCCAGGTCCCCTTTATCCTTGGACAGCATGTTTCCTTGAGCATGTGTACTGGCACTTCCGCATGGATCAACTGTCTGTGGGGATTCAATGTGTGACCTTTACATCTAAAAGGCTGGGCCTCCACAAGAGGAGTTAAAGGACCAGATATTTAGTACAAAGGCAGCAGAGGAGACACAAATCTCTCATGCGGGTCAGTCATTCCATGGAGACAGAGGCCCACACAGGGCTAATGTAGGTTACAAAGGCATGAGGCCATCACCTACTCCACTGTGATACTTCCCCATCAGCAGAGGGTATAGTGTGGAATGGCAGCTGATTATTTCTGTTGGTTCAGGATGTTGTGCCAGGTGAATGTCTCAGGGCTGCTGCTTTCTTCCAATGCCCCTTATCAATTTCCAGCCACTCCTGCTCTCTGGTGTGTGTGGAAGTGATCCTCCAGTCTTAAAACAGTTAGTATCATTCTCACTTCATTTAAACATACACAAAGAGGAGAGAGATAAAAGCAGAACAGAAAAAAACAGACATCTCTAAAAAGAAAACACAGAGCCAGAAAACAGCACAAAATTGAGATTAGTGGGAAGCCTACAATAGGCAGCTTATTCTTCAAAAGACTTTATCTTGTAACGAAAGACAATATCAGAGTCTGGCAAGAGGATACCAAGGCCCATACGACTGTTGTCAAGCCCTATGGGCTTCTTTTCCACTAATTCTATATCAAAATGAGCCAAAAATAAAATCAGAAACAGCTTCATTTCATTCATCGCAAGAAACCTGCCAGGACACATGCTGATTCCAGAGCCAAAAGGCATCAGAAAGTATTTCAGTTTTCTTCCCCTTTTGTAGAAGGAGGTTTTCTTCTTGCCATTCTCTATATAACGATCAAACTTATACTCCTGAAAATAAAAGAGAGATTGTGAAAATTAATGGAGCAGTTACCCATGCTGTTTGCAAGAAGATGCAGAGGGTGCTTCTAAAACCCTTAAGTCAAGAGCTAAGTCACAGAACTAACAGCTTCCTCTTTTTAGTCTGTTCACTTGAAATGAGTTTTATCTACCTCAGTCATATGACCTCACTGTAATTTAAGTGGCAGGAATCATTTTCTGGCTTGTTGGAAAAGGCATGTTGCCCTTTTAAGGGCTAGAAAACCAGAAAGTTATTTGCTATGACAGTTTCTTATTAGGTCAGCCTTGGGACCCATTCCCACCCAGGTGACCAAAAGAGAGGGGGACTATTTAAGCCTACACCTGTGCAGAAAAGGCCTCTTACTATATCTGCTCTAATTAGGAGATGGACATTTTTAGGCAGGGACAATGAAAAGGATAGTTACTGTTTGTGAAGCATTCTATAAACACAGGAGTCTACATACATTATTAACAACAACAATCTTCAAAATTCAGCACAATCCCTTCGGTACACTGATTTCGTCCTTTCTGACAAGGGGAAAATTGGTTTACTGCAACCCCTACCCACTCTCCCTTTTAGGGGGTGGATTGTTCAGGAACTAGCACTGATAACTTACTATCAATTTTCCTGTCTGTTGAAGATAAGATGTGAACAAGAGAGACACATGGAAACTGACTTTCAGTGGTTTGCCATGAAAGATGTGTGCTAAACTAGTAAGTGCCCATAGCAGGAAGTGCTTTTCTAGAGTAAGTACTCTAGAATTTACTCCAATAAATTTAGCTGGTATCTTAGGTCCCATAAATTTAGCATTTGCTGAAGATCTCTAATATCAGGGTCATTGTAGAGCTAATGTGAGGTTGTGAATGAAGGAGATGTAGCAATTCTAGCTCAGTCCATGGTGAAATAAATCACTTAAAAATCATCATGTATGCTTTGAATGAAAACAACAAAACACTTTCTGCTTATGCTCACTCATCAGCACTTGGCCTGTTTACATACATCTGCTGTAGTGCAAAGCTTTTTAAAGTTAGACGTGAACAAGCAATTCAGACAAACCAGTTCAGCTGATAAACTTTCTATGACTTTCTCTGTCGGGATGGTTCCTGATCAATCTATACCTTTGAGGATAAAGTGGCTTAATTAGCTTTTTGCCAGAAAGACCAAAGTCACTGCAATATTAATTTTAATAAAAACAAATACAATAACACTGTATATTTTCTGATTGCCTGTTTCATATATATCCTATGGAAAAATAAAATTACTCGGTTTCCGTAATGCTCTTGAGCACCAGTAAACAACAGTGGTAGAGTATCCAAGTCTTCTGACTATCAGAAATCTGCTTTACCTATCATAGTAGAGGTTTTAAATTGTGATTTGCAGGTCCTTTTGGCTGTCTATAGACTATCTTGTGAAGCAAGCAGTGTGGCTAGGAGGGTGTTGAGTTTGTTCATGAAAAGATCTGACTAGGCATTGCATCGTGGTAACAAGTACATAAAATAATGGAGGATATGTGACTTCACAGCTGAGGTCTGGGAGATGATTTTTCTTTTCAAGGGTAGGAGGGTGGCTTGAATTTTCAAAGGGACCTAAGGGAATTAAAGATGCTCAACTCCCAATGAAAAAATCAACTCCCTTAACTTCCTTTGGATATCCCACCCAGAAAGAACTGCTCTACTTTTCTCATGTTACTTCAATTTAAAGTAATACTGTGACTACTAAAAGCCCAAAATAGGACCCCTCTCTAAAAATTACACTGATTTAAGAGTAACGAGTATCCCTTTTATACATGAGCTGTAATATCCTTAAAATCTAGCTCTTCAGCTGGATAACACAACAAATAACATGCTGGATTTGCTGGGATCATACACCTAAGTCTCCTGTGTTGTACCAGCCCTATGTTTTCTTTGTATCCTTCGTGAGTCAGCTGAAGACAACATTGGACAAGAAACCTGCTATTTTAGGGACTAGCAAAACAGGAAATTCATTAATATGACAAGAATGGAGCCAACAGGTAAAGTAAACAATGGTGTGACATGCACGCTGACATCCACAGTCCCCAAGAGTCTGGGTTGGTTTTTGTTGGGGTGTTCTAGCCAAGGAGCTGGGTTTTTAAGAAAGACATTTCTATAGGGTAAGACTTTTTCTTCATGTGGAGGGGGGAAAAAAACACACACAAAAATCCACCCAAAACTAAAAACTCAGAAGTGGAATTAAGAGGTAAAATTCTAGATGTAGATCTATGAAACTTAATAGGATTACTTTAAAACATTATGGAAACGGAACAAATTCATGTGTCTGAATTAAAACCCAGCATTATCACAGAATATATATGGCTCACTTTGGGAAGTTATTAACAAGATTTCCAATATAGATTTTTCATTGTTCAGGTTTTACAGGGTCATTCTTATCACTTGCTGAAGATTAGGTTCATTTATGTAGGAATTAGAGGGTTGCTTGCCTACATTACAGAAACCTGACTTAACATTGCTGCTTATTTACTTGGGCTCTGAGGAGTGGGGAAAGAGGTAACCAACACAGGTTACACTTATGTAATATGATAACTAACCATAAGATGTTAATTTCACTGATGCCCTGAATCTTAATATTAAAGTTTGCAGAGGACTGAACTAATCCACTGAGCTACCTGTTTTCTTAGAAAAAATTTCCCACCCAGTATGTTCCTTAAATATATGACAAACACAAGACTGCTCTTTCATAAAATTCCATCTGCATCTCATACTCAATAGAGTGCATATTTCAAATTCGAGAACATAAGTTATTTTCCCCCTTTTTGAGAGGGTCCGTGTGTTGAAACCAATGTACTCTGCAACGTATTGATAACACATTCGCCATCAAAATGATAAAGTATGTAAACTAAAGTGATACTGTGAAAGCTGAGCAGATTCAATATTGAGAAAATAGACTCCATCTATGGAAACATGGTAACACATTCTGATAATTATTTAGTTAAGGAGACTTCAAGAAGTGCTCAGCTACTAAACTGATGGGGTTGGTAAGAGAACCCAAACAGGTATATTGCCTTTTGACATTAAATATCATTTTGCAGAGTACAAAGAAAAAAGTTATATATTAGTTTTAAATTTTACTTTAAAAATTGTAATCAAATACTTTAAAATCTAGGGATTCTTTTTAAAAAAACCAATTTTATTCATATAATAAAGGAAAATGCAGACAATATGTACAGATAGCTTTACTAAGAAAACATTTATTTTCTTAGATATTGTGTCATATCTCTAGCAGTACTTCCTCTTTCTGGCCAGCCTTCCAACATATTCAGTCATGTTGAATAGCACCTTACACCTCAAAACTAGTCCTACTGACTTCAACATGACTACTTGTAGGGTACAATGCTATTTAATGTGAATAAGAACATCAGAATCCGGCCTTTTTCCTACAACCCAATAAACACATTTTTACTCTTCTAAAATTGGTTGTGTGTTTTATCCAAGCTATCATTTTCTAAAAATGTATAAACACATCTCATTTCCTTTTTGAAGCTGAAGTATGATTTGGAATATATCTGCAACTGTCTTAACAAGTATTTAAAGTAAAAGGATCAATAAACAATCACATGCTTAGAAAATGAGGGGGCAGGTGAGGAGAAATGATTTAGTTATAATCAGCCACTTCTGTAAGATGCAATAGGCATAGATAGATCTCACTTTATAAAATTCACTTCTTATACTTCACCCCAGACTAGCAACAACAATCCTATAGTAAAATCTATGGGAGAGTAAGACTATTCAATTTGCATGCAGGTGGTGAACTTCTGAAGTCATATTAAGACTGAGTTAGGGTGGATTAATTTCCAGTCTTGGATATTCATTAACTCTATCTTCAGAAAAAAAATCCAAGGAGACAACACAATTATCCTCAGAGCTTCACTGCAGAGCAGCAGCTTTACAATCTCAAGTTCACAACATCATACCCATTGACAAAAAAGGGGCAAATCCTTATGAAGATAGGTGCAAAAGCATATGGCTCAAGTAAGACAATGCTATTATAGGGCTTTGGAGAGTCAGTGCTGCTCTGGGGGCACTTAGCTAAATGGTCCACGTTATTGGCTAGTTAAAGCACCTTCCATTATTCAGCCCTCCTTGGGTATCAAATGATCCACTGCCAAACAAACCCCACATTTAGCTTAAAGTTTATGGTATTCAATGTGCAATTGTCAATTCCTTTGAAAGCACTAGCAGTCAGTCTCATCACCATATTTCTCTCTTCAGGCGATGAATCCTTTGACCTGTAGGGCCCTAGAAAGTAGGAAGATTTGTTCCACAAGAAGGAACAGCAGTACAAAGCTAGCACAAAAAGCAAGACTGATTGCAATTTGCCTGGAGTCTGAGTAGCAGCACCAGCTGAATTGTTTTACCTTAGGATCTTCATAGACCTCAGGGTCCATGTGCAAAGTCTGAGGGTAAAGAGCTATCCAGTCTCCTTTCCTCAATCTGACTTCCTGATTTCCTTCAAGCTTGAGAATATAATCCTCCTGGCTGATTCGAATGTTCATGGAAGATGAGCACATTCGTAAACTCTCATTTACAGCACTCTCTGCATTTAAACAAAGGGGGGAGGGAGCGAAAACACTGAAAATATGGAAGATGACTGTAAGTTATACATAGCTACAGCTGCTGGATCTCTACAAGTTCAGTAGGGCAGGCTTTACAAACAAAAACCAAAAAACTAGACATTATGAGGAGGTAATAAATTATCCCGGAGGGGATGGGGGAAAAGCTGCAATTCTGAATCTTTAGATGTAATTCTCACTGATGGTTCTGAGGAATCATATAGGCTGTAGGCAATAAGTGAATTTTGGGTGGAAATCCATTATTCAGGCATCATGCTGAAAACAACACAATCGAAAGAGATGAAAGCTTTATGCATTTACATATATTTTGGAGGTTGCAAACATATACCAGTCAAAGCACTGAAAGGAGTATTTAGCCTGCCTTTCAAAAGCTGTTGGCTGTAACAGAAGGACTCTTAGAAAAACCATTTGACTTGTTAATGATACAGTCATTTGGGGGTATTTTGAGGTTTAAAAAAAAAAAAAAAAAAAATTAAACAAGCTATTCCACCAAACTATAATTTTGATTATTTTTAGAGGGAATTTAAACAATTTGCCTGTCAATTTTAAAAGAGAAAATACTTTTATTGAATCATGAGGGGAAAAAAAAATATTCTTCTCAGTATTATGGCAAACAAGATTTGTATCATCATCACATCCTGGAAGGCTCCAGAAGCTGAATGTCCTTGCTTTCCCAGTGGCCTTCACCTTTTGCTCCTAGCACGACAGATTTTATGGCTAATTTCCGGCAATTTATCCTGGCAGTTTGAGGAGGAATTCCTTTGGGAATAATATGCATAATTTGCATAAATCATTCTGATAGCATGCATATCAGCATGTAGCTCCTGTCTAGAGCTGCATCTCTCACTTTGTAATCAAAACTGACTATTTTTCCACCAGCATGTATGGGTGCTGTAATATGTGACGTGATTCCTTCTAATCATCAGTGTGAAAAATAGCCTACCACGGAGTTTCAGTTTCACATAATAATACACTTACAACTGTATTAATGTTTTGTATTATAAAATAAAACTCCTCTGAGTGTTGAGCCTGGCGCCATAAGCCCAGCACCCAAAGGTTAATTTATTACAAAGGGTAGCTACACAGCATACAAACATCTGAAAAAGATAATAACAAACGTTCTTTCACTAAAAATTAAATCTGGTAGAACATGCATAGCAAATAAAGTGGCCTTGGATGCTTTCTCGCAGGAGGTTTTTCCTTAAGCGTGCATTTGTCTAAAGAAATGAGGCTGCGGTCAGCTTTGTGTGGCCAGCGCTGTGATTCAATGTGACGCACAGTGAGTCTGTGCATATTCTTTCGGACTGCCTTCGTTACAGTAATCAGGCAGAGTCAAATCGGCTTGTTGGTGACGAAGCCAGAAAAGAACTCTGGTTCCAGAATATGGCCTCTACTGCGGATAGCCACAAGGCACCTGACACGATAGATTTCAACTGGCAGCGCTCTGGCAACAAAAGTTTACACGGTACAAAGAAAAGGTCCAGCCTCCATTCTTGAGCTGTCTCCAGCCTTGGACAAATGAAGCTGATAACACCATTTTAGTCTACAATTTGAAAATGGTAGCTGACATATGTAGCAACGCTATTCACCCAAGAAATCAAATAAAGAGGAAATAAAGAAAAGCAAAATAATTGTAGACCTGCTGCTGCTGTGAAATAGCAGGTTTACATTTAACATCATGAGCTACATGGTCACATCCTATTGGCTGACATTCTCCCAGGAAGCATGGCAGTCTGTGCCCACTGCAGTACCACAAATGACAATTGGGCAAGCACATCTTATGAAGAAGTTAATCACAATAATGGAGCACAAAGTGTGGCTTAGCGGTCAGATCGTAAATGACAAATCTGTTTTAGCTTCCTGTACCAGTTACGTGTGGAAAGCGAGCCTGGCTCTAGCTCTGAGCGATCATGCTGATAATCATTAGATGACAAAAGTAATGAGTCACATTATGATCAACAAAGGAGAATGGAACTTATATGGCTTTGCAGTCTAACATTAAAAAATAGACAGTCAGCCTTTCACAAATCCCATCTGAACGCCAGAGCTATACATTGAGAAGAATGACAACTGCACAATAAAACTGCAGCCTTTTACTTGCAGTTGTCATAGTTCAGCAGACACCAGCCAGTGCTACTGACAGACCAGCTGGGTAGCTTGGGAGGCCTTCCATTCTGCGCCATGAGGTACAGTAAATTATCCAGCACGGTAGAGCAACATCTGTTTCTGTGCTAGTGCCGAACAAACAAGGCAATTTAAAGCATACCAAGGGATAACCAAGCAGCAAATGAACATGACCCTCATTTTTTTCCTTTCTTACACACACGAGATGCTAAACTTCATTGTACAAAGCGTTACATAAAGGGGAAGCCAGGCTGTTGTTTGATAAGCTGTTGTCAGAGAAATTTTACATATTTTCTGTAAAGGGAGACTTCTCATAGTATTGTTATTCTTAGAGCCCTCCCACTTCTGTTTTCATTTCTCTTATACCAAAGCTAACACTAAGCTCTCAATTCATTCTAGATTTTTTTTTTTTAAAAACTGTTTCAATATACTTATAAATATTCAGTCTTTAAACCTAATTTGCTATACTTAGTTCACATGCCTTCAAGCATTTGTCTTCCAATTTCCACTGAATAAATGCGTACTAATGAGAAATAGAGCAAGCTGCTGAGGCAAAGCTGGGTGACTTGAGCCTGGCCTGCCACCAGCTTGTGATAGGCAGGCAAATTGAGTTAAAATGAAAAGTCTTGTCAGCTGAAATACAACATGGTAGCCAAACAGCAAGCTGTCAATCATCCAGCCAAAACAAGGGACTGCAGGTAATAAAAGGTCATTGTGAATCATTAGTGCATTTGGCTTTCGTATGCAAGTTAATTTTAATTAAACATGATCTCTATCTGCAAATGTTTTATAAAACTTATTGTGCATAATGGATTGTTAATTTTATACTAACATTTAGCAGGTAATAGGGCACTATAATTATTAGAGTGTATTATAGAAAAATAGCTATTGAGTATGCAAATATTTTGGTGATAATTTACATCATGCACTACAGTGTGCCAACATAAATGATAATGTCTGAAACAAGTATATCTGTGGCTTACTAAGAAATGAGCAGTACTGATCAGTACATGCTAGGGAATATATTTATTTTTTCAAATCCCAGCAACATTTTTTCATGCTTAATACTTGCATTACAGCTCTGGTTCCTGTAATAAGCTACTTTTACTTTTTCCAATTTTTCATATACATACCAATATTTTTCATGCAGTGTTCCTTTAGAAACAAATATTTGGAATTCAGCAATGTCCTGGGACAAGAAAACCTCACAATGAGTCAGTGAAAAAATTGTAAAATAAATTAAATAAAGAAAACATGGCTGGAATGAAATGTTCGCTAAATACCATTCCTGTGTATTGTTTACTATATTAAAACTCCATTGTGAGTCACGAGGACTAATAATGCATGTTTCTCTGCACATTCTGGATCCTGGAGAAGTCAATACAAAAAGGAAATTGCTGTTCCAGAAATACCTGGAGGAAAAAAATAAGGCCTGTGATTTGGGACAGGGCTTAGTTTTTAACCAGATACCTAAACAATGAATTCAGAAGTAAGTCAGGCTTTACTGTTCTCTAGACCAGAAAATCTGACCATAACAAAGATGATGTTTCTTTTGACAGGTCTTGACAATTCTCCTTCTCCAAACTATGAGGAATCAAAGGTCCTTGTCGCTATGGTAATATAAAACAACAGTGGAGGAATGAGAACATTTAGAACAGGAAAAGAATAACAGGCTCAAGATAACAAGGTGATACACAGACAAGGATCCCACCTGGAACAGAGGGATAAGGTCCCAGTTCTGTATGCACTAGGTTAAAGGATGAGATGAAAAGGAAAAAGCTAGTTCTCTGATGCTATGATGAGAATGCTTTAAAAGTACAGATAGGGGCTCAATCCTGCTTTCTTTATGTGCACAAAACTGTCAGTGTAGCAGCTGGAAATTTTGTCTATGGAAACAATGCTGGATCAGCCCCATATTCCTTCCACATGTATTATTAACTTAAGAGTCCCTTTTTATTAAAGCATGTACTTAATACATCTGTCTGTATGGGAATTTCTCTCTTTGTTGCTGTTTTGTGGGACTATATCTGTTCTTTTATGACGGAAGTGAAAGAAGAATGGAAAAATGACTTCTGTTCATATGACATTCAGTATAAACCTATCAGAAAATTTAATAAACTTGCTATAGAAATCTCCAATGCAGAAACTGGGGTCCTCACAAACACATAAATCAGCTGGTACTAGAGTACTGTAAGATTTCAAGGAACATCAGTTTGGATGACATATTTAATGTTTTTGAACTGTTCATCATACATTTTGTATCAGATGATTTTAGTAAGGTAATTACATTTGTTTGATACTTAATGGCACTGGATTCAAATTATGAAATAGTTACTTTACAGAATCTCAGCCATAAGGAATACTGATTAATTTTTAAAAAGCTAAACAACATACTGTAAGGACATACATTTTAAGTCTTGGAAAAGACCATGTAGCCCAACATGCTTTTGATTTTCCTTCATTCAGTCTTCCTGTTTTTTACCATGCCACGCGGTGTCTTCCTCCAAAATCAAAATAAGTTGTCTTTTTTTGACCTCATTTAAACTTTTTCATTCTTTCCCTGGTAATTTTTTTCTTGCACTTATCAACATTGGTTTGAAGTAATTCTGCTCACATTCCCAAACAATGTACATTACATGCTTGGAAAGTCAAATAGCTCATGGACATTCATTCAAAGTAATATTGTCCATCTCCTCTACATCAGAAATGTTCTTTAGCTATTTATAGAAATAATTCTTTCCCAACAGAGTTCGGTGACTCTGGAATGAAGCCAACTTTCTAAGTTCATATACAGGATGATGACAGGGTCAGCTTGTACAAAAAAGGGTGGGGAATAAACAACTCAGTTTTACATTTGTCCTATGATAATCCCCTCATTTGTAAGAAGTGAATGTAATGTTTGTGACACAGATAAGACAGTACTGGAGAATAGAGGCTTCTATTATTTGCAAAACAAGTTTAGTGTGGGCAAAGAGTGAAAACTTTCCCCATATTGCTCTGCTAACGTGTGTCAGTCATTAAGCTAAAAAGATCTCTTTAACGGGTGGAAAGGCACATTATGCCCTGATCCAGTAGGGCAGTTAAACACATGCTGAATTTCAAGCACACAAGTGGTTCCATCAACTTCAATGAAGCCTCGATCTCTATATTTGCCTTCTGTGCTCGTACATTCTATAACTAACTGGTGACCAGGATAGTTGTATCAAAAGAGATGCTGGCAATTTTCAAAGGCCTAAGAGTTAGGTGTTTAACTGCCATTTGTCCTTTAGAAAATCAACCTCATTGGCTCTGGTGATGCCAGTATTTCTGTATTAGGAAATGAACTGACATCATCAACTGATTACAAAGGCCAATTCAGCTCTTGGATGGAAACAACTTTCTATTTCTACAAACATGGTTCACATTTGAATCAGTGACCTAGCTGTAATTTCTTACCTATGCCCCAAGACTCCCTGTATCATTTCCAGGTTTTATATATTTTTATTACTAAAAATACTGGTTTTCATTTGCAAAAATGTGTCTGCTTGTATTTGGTTAGGAGTTATACACTTAACCCTGTTTTAAAGCAAAATTAAAAGAAAACCAAAATAGTTTTTTTTAAGGTCTAAAAGGATTAAATTGGTTTTGGAAATAATAAATTACATGTTGAGCACAAATTGATTTTCCTAACTACTTTTATTCAGTTCAGGGAAAGCCCCTTCCTGGCAACACGCTACAGAAGTATTGAAAATGCATTAGCACTTCGGCAGATGCTCAGAATCAAACAACTTAATAGGTATAAACTTTTTTCAAATAATCACAAAGCTTCGAGTTAGCCTTTTGCATACTTTGCATAGTTAATTACCTAAGCTTTAATGTTTACATGCAATGAGAGTATCTACAGCTATAAACTACATAATTTATAATTGATGTAAATGGGTGTTATTATGTCAATTAAGCAGCTGTGTCCTCCACCTTCTCAGTAAACAGAAATGAGTGATAAACTGAGTTTGCAGAAAGATACCCTCTTTTCTTCACAACAGATAAAAATAAATTACCTAGGTAGACCAGGTTGTCCAATTGTTCTCTGGTGACGTGGATGTTATGTCCAGGCCCTTTCTTTTGACCTGTTGACTGCAGCAAATGGTCAATTTCGTCACGCAGCACTGCAAGAGCTTCTGGGTGCTGTAGAAGATAATACAAGACCCAGAATGTAGCTGGAATTGTGTTTCCCACAGAGGCCCACAGGAAGGCAAAATGATGTGCTGGGAGAAAATAAGTGAAAAGGAAGATTAATAGCGTTTATTATACTGATTAGATTTGCAGTGTGCTAATTAAAAGATGTTAGGACACAGACCCAGCCAAGGATCAGTGAATGCTAATGAGGACCAATAGGCTTCTGAAGTCTAATTTTCTGCTTAATGAGAATAGTTTGAAATGTAATGTGGGAGGGGAGGGAGAAGGGAAGTAAATGTAGCTCCGTTATAATCTCTCTCATTATCACCATTAAGTATCTTGTTTTACCACCTCAGCACAAAAAAAAAAAAAAAATCAATTATCATAGATGGTTATTTCAGAGTAAAACATTTTATCATTAGCCAATTAGAAAGAACATAAAAAATTTCAAGGTCGCCATTTTGCCTTTTTATTTCAAAGGTCTACAGTAAATTATTTTATTTTAGACAAGCAATCATTCATAAGTTTCCTACCTGCTTTGTCATAATCTTGGAGCAGCTCATATTTCTCAAATATATCTTTTCTGGCTTGGATCACTTCTGACCCTCCCAACCATTTTGCCATGTTCTGAAGTGAAAAGTGATGTATAAGCTCCTTCCGAACCTTCTTGGTAGCTCCTAGCAACTCAATTGGTATGTCTGCAGCTAAATAGGGAAAGCTGGCATCAAACTTGGTAAATTTGTCTCTGATTTCACTAATAACATTATGGCCATCTGCAGCAGGATCTCTTCCATATAGTGTTATAAAACTGGCTTCAAACATTAGAAAGCTGCAGAACTTGTACATTTTTTCTGTTTTCCAATCTGTTGCTTGTGAGTATTTCCATTCAAATATATGCTGGAGATTTTTCATCATGTGGTCAGAAATTATGTCCAAAGGTTTGCCTTGCAGGTAATGGTAAATTCTATGCAGATTTTCATTAAGGTTTGGGAAATTTTCTTTTGACAGGGGGGGGTAGCCAAAAGTTCTTGATGCCATTTTATCAGCGAATTCATAAAATTGAAATTGTTTGCTGTTTTTGATCACATAAACATACTGGAATGGATCCATGATAAAGGTAATATATCTACCTGAATGGAAGAAAAAGAACCACGTATACAGATTAGTACTTTTATGACACTATTTAATAATAAATACTATTAATAATATTCAATGTTAATTTCAGCCATTCCCCACCAGCATTTCAAGAGATAAACACATAAAAAGCTTCGAAAGTTATGTGTATTAAAAAGAGAGAGAGAGAGAGAAATTACAATAATTAGTTTTTTTAAAAAGTCAGAGACTTCGTTTTTGTCATAGACAAGAATGAGGGAGGTCAAGTATAGATCAATCTACTGTTTTGACATCAGGGTGACTTACAATCATGGCACTTTGGAATCAAATGAATCATTTCCTACACTGTTCTCCTGAAATATACAATATAGCTTTATTATGCTTTTCAAAGCACTTTGAAACTATACATCTTTTAATGGCAAAAAAGGAACAAACGAACAGTTTCATAAGAAAGAGCAATGCATCCATGGGTTGAAATGGGAAATATGTTAACATACCAGTGTGCTGCTTTTCTTCGAGCAGAAGAGAATAAATAATTTAGAACAAGTTAGTCCTAACAACCAAGACTTCAGTTTTACAATGAGCTTTGCACTCTGTAAAGGATATACTTGTTCCTGCCTCAGTGCAGCGGGCTTCACTAGAAGGTTTCTGGACTAGATGACCTACATTTCTATGATTCTGTAGAGCCTACTGAAGTCAATGGGGTTACCATGAGCACAGGGATTCACCTGTCTGAAGGATCATATTATGATCAGAGCCTGTGATTTTCCCATAGCCCAAAGAAAATCTGGTAACTAAAATACTTTTTTTTCAGTTTTGTTTTCTTCTTCCATGTTTGACTGACTTTTAAAATTTAATCGGACGATGCAGCTTTATTATAATGTTGACAAATCACAAACCTGTGGTTTATTTAAAAAGAGTTTGCTGTGCAATATACCATCATTTTAAAACAATGGAGAAGTATTTTGAGGAATATGCTATCCTATCTTGATTTTAAACTAATTCCAGAGAAAGTGAATATAATATAATAATAATAATAATATATATCATACCAGAATGCACTAACATAACATCCTTTTTTACATTTATAATCAAAGGAGACAGTGCTAAACAGATAGTAATATTAGAGAGAAAATTCACATTAATTTTTACTTCCTTTAAAAATGTTCTCTTTATTTTTCAGTGTAAGATTTTTTATGGTTAATCTTACGGTTAATTTTGTAACTTCTTTCCCTCTGAAGGTTAATTACTAGTAAAGATTATTCTGGTAAGTCAAACAGCTGGGCATTTCTCAAGAGTCTAAGAAATAACACCCCCAAAATAAAATTAAATCTGAATTTACTATAGCGGGGCCCATGCTAAAGTCTAAATCTACAATAAAAGATTGAGAGTCTTAACTTGTGCAGACAGGCACTCAATATAAGAAAATAAAAAAGAACTCATTAAAATATACATATATTCAGTAAAATATCCACACCACAAAAGAAGAAAAGGAAAAACCTTACAAGATGTCCAGCCTAATTCTGCCCTGCTGAATAGGTGAAATTCCTTTTGGCTTTAATGGGAGCGGCACGTGTGTAACTGAGGACAGAATTTGGCTCTGTGTACATAAAGTAGCCATTATTTAAAAATCAGCAATTACCCTTAGGTAACATACAGTGGTATTTGAGATACCATAGTTATTGCCTATTCTAACTGTGGATACATATACCACAGTATGATAATTAGGAATATTGGACTTTTATTGGCAACATTCCTGTTAAAATCAATGGCTGTGTCTACACTGGTAAATTAAGTCGACTTAAGCTTCGCTTAAGTCGACTTAATGTGCCCTGCGTCTACACTACACTTTGCTTAAGTCGACTTAAGCAGCTTGCTTAAGTCGATTTAAGGAAAATAAAGTCGACTTAATGAAAATTAAGTCGACTTTATTAAACCACCTTTCTACTCGACCTAAGGCTTAATTCGACTTTCTAAAGTCGAATTAAGCCAGTGTAGCCCTGGGGTAGCCCTAAGTCGACTTAGGGCTACCCCAGGACTACACCAATGCCCTCCCTGCCAGGGGGCGGCACAGGGGGAGCCTGGCATGCCCCCCAAAGGGCAGGGCATGTGGGCACAGTGTGACACTGTCTGGATTTAGGGAAGCATTTATGATATTATTTTCTATGGATATCTCATAAATGCTATAATCCATAGGAACTATGTCATGTTTGGTATCAATAGAAAGGTAGTCATTTGCTGGGAATGATTATATAGTTTATGTCTAGGAATTCTATTTGGATTAAAAGTTAAGAATTTGATGTTATAGCCATATTTTAACTTGTGTCATTCTGAAGGAATGTCTTAGATGGGAGGGTGTGAACAACCATTGTCTCCTTAATGTTTAGGAATTTTCCAGGTAGAATGGTCCCAGGGAGTATCCTGATGAGAACATAAAGAATACAACCATTGTATCCTTAATGGCTCATCAGTTTACTCCCTGGGACCAGATCACCTGGCAAATTCCTAAACATTAAGGAGACAATGGTTGTTCACACCCTCCCATCTAAGACATTCCTTCAGAATGACCCAAGTTAAAGTATGGATATAACATCAAATTCTTAACTTCTAATCCAAATAGAATTCCTAGACATAAACTATATAATCATTCCAAGCAAATGACTACTTTTCTATTGATACCAAACATGACATAGTTCCTATGGATTATAGCATTTATGAGATATCCATAGAAAATAATATCATAAATGCTTCCCTAAATCCAGACAGTGTCACACACAGGGCTATGCCCTGCCAGGGTCCCTGTCCCCCTTTGCCCCATTGTACACAGGGGGTGCTCCCCCCTGCCACCGTGGACCTGCCCAAGGTCCCCCTAGCCCCACAAAGTCGACCTACAGCATCCAGTGTGGACGCTCTAGGTCAATTCTGTAAGTCCCCCCTTAAGTCGACTTTAATTTTAAGTGTAGACCCACTAAGTCGACTTAACTAAGTCGACTTAGTTAAGTCGACTTAAAAGTGCAAGTGTAGACATAGCCAATGGGATTACACAAAGTGCATGTCAAGATGTAATTCTGCCTAATGTCTTTGTCAAAGAAACACTTCTGAGTCTTTTTAAGTTACTCTTTGTTTCTTTTACTATAATGTAATTTATTTATTAAACAACGTGGCATTGGGCTCTTATAGATACCTCCTTGCTTTTTCTAAAAAGAAACGTGACAGGCTAGTGGCAGAGTTAAGAGCAGAACTGAAGTTCCTGATCTTACTCCAATCATTAGATAAAAGGTCTAGAGCAGGGGAATAGCTACGGGTGGGCCTGGATGGGCCTGTGCCCACCTGGTTGGCCAGCAGGCCCGCCCATCCCTGTCCACTGCAGCAACTGGCAATTGTGTGAGCTTGCTGCCGTGACTCATTTTACAGACTGGCCAACAATTGGCAGCCATGAGTTGCGGTGCTGAGGGCAGAGGGGTGGGGCTAGGCTGTTTGCTGCTCGCGCAGCTCTGGCCTTCGGCAGCCGCTGCAGTCTTTTTACGGCAGGGGCCAGGCTGCCTATCCCCCTCCCTCCTCCACCTGACCCTCTAGTTGCTTGGCAACTAGAGTGTCATCAGGAAGCAGGCCTGGCCAGGCCCACCTTGGAGAGTCAGGAATCTGGCCAGAAAATGGGGGCTGACTACAACCCATGGTCCAGAGTACAGGACATGAATGAATTTTCCATCTCACAGTAAACAATTCTTTAACCTTTTAGCTCCAGGAACCCCGACATATTTTTTGGAGATCAGAGTCTTGCCAATCTTCTGCACTCTCCTCATTCCATCCAACTTTTCTCCTCAACATTCTTTACTGGGGCCACCATCTTTCTGATCAAGGGCTGGAAATAAAATCCTTTGGATTTACTTTAAATATGTAGATCTGGAGCGCTATTAACCCTAAAGATGTTAGCTAGCTTTCCAACTTTGAATTTACAGGGTAAACAATTTAAGTTTTTTAATTAATATTAATTTAAACCATCTGTGCACCATCTGTTTATATCACATGCAAAATACAAGTTTCTTTGTGATCTTTAATCAGACATTTAGCAGAATGCACATCAATTCTGATATTTTTTTTTTAAATAAACACAATGATTTTAAGCAAATGATTCTTCAAGCAAACAAAACCATTTTATTAAGCAATCTTAATACAACATTCATTCAATGTTGCTGTGATCACAAACTTTTGGACAGAAAAGACTTCACTCAGAATTTTTTATGACTAAGGTTGTGCCACAGATGAACATTTGTATTTGTTTTATAATTTCAAACTGATAAAAATATAATTATTTTTTGCAAAGTCAAATTCAAACATCCAGGCCACATCACTGACAAAACGTTTGACAAATTATAGAAATATAAAACACAAAATCTTTGTTACTGTATTTACAAAATTCTAATGAGGAATATTTAACCCATACACAGGGTAGGGAAAAATTGTTGGTTTAAAAAAATTATGCAAATTGTTAAGGTATATCCAAAAGAACCTACACTCAAGTAACTTAAGATTTTAGATCTCTTTCTAAATAAAGAACAAAACGTAAAGGACACTGATTGCAGCTAGAAAACTGCTCACGTGTGACTATCAACTGGAACCTTTACTGATTTCAGTCCTACTTGCATGTGGAAGAACTACATGGCTACATCTGTTTACCTGCATGTTCTGCACTGTAACATATTGGTATGCAGCCCCAGGAAATTAGTGACACAAGGTAGGTGAGGTAATATTTTATATAGGACCAACTTTTGTAAAAAGATATTACCTTACCCACCTTGGGTCTGTAACATATTGTCAGTTCCTGGCATAATAATGTAAAAACGTCTCCTCTATATACAAATCCTCAGCAGCCTAATAGGTTATAAACCAATTGCTAACACTTGTTGATTTCAATTAGGTTACTGTAAATAATATTAGGAGTAAAAAAGTTTTTGAGTGGACTCGTTAAGTGTCTGTTCCTAATTCATTTTCATTTCCTCTGTTGGATTCTGTTTTCACTTCTACAGAGCAATGTCTATTGGTGGTAATCAGCACTAACAAATGCAGGCCTTCCTACATTTTCAAGTCATTATTCAGCACTTAAATGGGGATGCCCCCGAATGCCCTCTTACTTTAGTTACTCACAGAAACTAACTCTCAGATATGAACACATGCCGTAAACAAAGAAACCAAAATTTAGAGCTCACCGTAGCTTCCATCTGACTAGTGGAAGGAGCTAATTCCCAAATCTGCTAAAAAGTGCAGTATTAACAGACCACAGGTGCTCCATAGTAACAGGCTTTACATATTTGTTCCATTTATACAGAATCCACTGCGGCAATTTAAAAGTCCTTCATAGCTGTTGAACAATGTCTGTGGACCCTAAAAATTCTTTTCGCAAACATTTGAGAAGACATGTCTGGATGATAAAGTCATACTCAAGTTCCTTATAGCCTAATAAGCTAAGTCAACTTGTATTTAGTAGTATAAAAGCAACTGAATATTTAACTTGTTCCTGTAAAAGCCCTCAGATTCCTTATCCGCCTGTGGACATGACTATATTTCTCTTTCCAATCCTTCAGCTTTTATTATAGCCACTATTGAGAATGCCTAAAATATCTCCATTCATCTCATTAGAACAAAAGATTGATGTAAAAGATACAAAAATTGTCAACTGTTGGTGAATCCTAGCACAGAAGTCAGTATTTGCATGATAGTTAAGACATTGCTCTAAGAATGCACTCTGGGTTCTTTTTAAGACTAATTACAGAAGGTAAGCATTTCATATGCTAAATAATAATGTAAGTTATTAAAATAATGTTTGCAATGGACTTGTTCTAAATGTTCTCAATGTTCTAAATAGTTAAGATAAATTACTTTTTACCTATTTTTGACTTGAAAGGTTTTTTAATGATATGTGTATTTTTAAATGTATGAGGAGTGCTTTTAAAAAGGCTACATGTACTTAGTATAACAGCTATAAGATGTATGTAATTTTTTTAAAAAAATGAGATTAAATATACTATTAAAACATCCAGCATGGTTCCTAATCATGTATCAGTAAAAGTAGACAAAGTCTTATCAAGAAAAACAATGGAAAGACTTTTCAAAGGTCTTAAAGTTCTTACCTAATTGGCTATCTACTTGTTCTTGATTCTTATCAAGTAAAAAGATTGGGTTTGGAAGTACTACCACCCAGGAAAAAAAGACTATCACATTTATGTAATCGCCCTCTTATTAGGAAGATTTTGCTGAACTGTTGACAATGATGTACAGTAGTGCTTCGCTGGTATGACGTTTGGGGAAAATGATTCTGCTGCACCACCACACAAAACCAATTAGAGAACTATTTTCTGCGACAGGTCAGGAATTTACATTGTTTCTCATAGAAAGATGTGCTTTTTAATTTCTTTATTAAGATGACATCCATGTCCCTTGTGACTTTTCGGAATGACAATCATTTGCTCATCGCATGGGAAAGTACAATCAGTGAAATCGCATTACCGGTACGGGCAATGCCAGAAACTCCAAGCATCGTTCCACATTTTCCAAATGAACTACTTTGAGAACTGATAATTAGAAAAATATATATTGATAGAATTTTTTGACAAGACCTTTATTCACTCACCGGGGGGTAAAGTAATGATAGTACATATACAACAGGGGAAGTTCTGTTTGATGCACACACAAACATCATCTTTGTCAAATCACTAAGACATCATGAAATCCAGTGTGTCTTGGTATCTAAAGTCATGATATGAAGTACTGACTAAGCTTTGAGAAAACCAAACCAAACAAAACATAAACAAACAAGAGGATTCACTAATATTTCTCTTTAATGAACTCCGTATTCAGTGTATTCAATACTGAATTACAGAAAGTAAGGCTAAAGTAATATCATGGATCTGACAAATTCACAAAACCTGTGATATGTCAAAATAAGGACAAATTTAGTTGTGTAACCCTATCTATTTGCCTCGCTATTTTAAGCACATATTGCATTAATCAATAAATTCCTCCTTACAATATCTAGGGACGAGAAGATGAATTAAAGGCAGAATGTTTACTATCAGACTGAGATGGGATTTGTTAATTTACGTAAGTCTGAACCACAGATTGCTATAACACAAATTATATCACTAATCTTTTTCTTATATTAAAATATGAAAAAGGGAGAGAGAAAGAAAGGTCCCATTGATATACAAGTTCTGAACTGCAACTGTATCCAATTTTACTATTATATTCATAAAGGTCTTGCTTTGAGTTATTATTAATTCACATTTAAAAAGAGCCATTATTGTCTAGACCATGAAAGTACATTAACAATAGCATAGATTGTATTTTACCAAAAGTAAGTTCTCTGAATGTGCTGTAGTCACTTTCTAAATTTAAAATTTTTAAGTTTCAAAAGAGAAAAAGTAATGAATTAAGATAATACAACTAACAGCTAGTAAAACTGCACATCTAAAATATTAATAATATTTGGTTACAGGGAGAAAGTTTAAAAAATGAGCATCCTATTTGCAATCTGATAACCTGAAACTGGTTGAAAAATGGTTTGTTCTTTTTATTTAAAACGATCCATATATAAAAATAAAAACTTTCCCTGCTGCTGCTGGGAGATTATAGAGCAGACATCATTAAATTCTCATTTTGGTCTGAAACTCTGAATAAATAGGAATAGTAGAAAAAATGAGATTGCATCTACTATCACAGTGTTAAAACCGGTAATTTGAACTAAAATCACAGATGTTAGAGAAGAAAAAGACCCATTAAATAATTGAGTCTATCTACCTATACAGGCAATAAAAAGTTGTCCGTCTCCCAATAGAGGACAACATTTGATTTTAAATGGATACTACATTTGATATTACATTTCAGATAATTATCTCAGACTTTATTATTGTGCCATTTCAGTCAGGATGTATGGTTAGGAAAGAAGTTTCCATGTTTTAATCCTGATTGTATCAATGAGTCAATGTGTCACTCATTTCCTAGTGCTCCTGTCAACCCAGATGTAGAACTGTGTAAAAATATATTCTGTAAAAAATTTTATGAGCATTTTCTAAATTTGATCTAATGTTTTCCTGTGCAGTGTCAAGATATTAGTCCTCACTACTATAGAGAACACCATCTAGAGTAAATGTCTATCCACTACATAGTGTATGTGGTGGCAAAATGTGTGTGTGCATATACTAAACATGCACACTGTATATCTATCTATCTATCTATCTATCTATCTATCTATCTATCTATCTATCTATCTATCTATCTAT
>ML685906.1:2466831-2489413 GCA_007922175.1 Pelusios castaneus
TATCTATCTATCTATCTATCTATCTATCTATCTATCTATCTATCTATATATATTTCTGTGTATCTATCTAGATAGATATAAACAAACATATATTTGCACTTACACTTAATTATAATTTGATTATATATAACACTCATTAAAAATCCCATTATTTTATTTTCAAAGTCATTTTTGTTGGGAATATGGCTCTAAAATTTACAACTGTAATAAGCATAAAGATAAAGACTTTTAAATAAATATAATTCTAAATAAACTATGCAAATATTAGCAATTGGTTTAATTAACAGAAAAGTAAAGAGAAATAGTAAATCGCTTCTCACCAGCAATGTATACAGTGAAAATATCTCCAAATTTTTGTTGCTGAGTTATCAAGAATTCGAAAGCATCTTTTCTAAAAGCCAAGGCCTTCCCAAGGAAAGGAATCCAACCATTTATTAATGGGGGCTCCTCAGGCTTCCTGTTTAAAAGATTAGAAAAAAAGAGGATTAACTTTGACATGATAGCAACTCATATATACTTGGTTACATTTACACCTTATAGATATCATTCTCTCAATATATAATGTACTGTAGAGAGTTCTTCATATATGTTGGCAGCTTCAATCTAATCACACCTATGTGTACAAAAGGCTCACTGTAGTTATTCTGAGAAATAAGACAGAAATTGAGTTGCTTTTACAGCACAGCACAATGTCTTCCTATTAATCTCATAAAAGTTATGTATGGAAAACTACATTCAGAAAATCCTTAGATATATGGTAATGAAAATGTCATAGCAAGAGCTCTCTCTCTCTCGCTCAGTATTCTGCATGTCAATGTAAACTGTATCAGGAGGCAATTATGATTATTTAAGTAATAAGGAGGCTGACAGACAATAGAAAAGGGTAGACGTACACATTTTTAAAATTCTACCTATATCCCCAAATTCTAACAAAACATTTTTTTAAAAAAGAGAACAATAAGGACCGAATTTTTAACACAGTTTTTAGTACGTGGGTATTTACAGTTTTTCTTCTACCTGTAAGATAAACATTTATGTGAATGGTTTATAACTGCTTTTCTATATAATTATATATGTCAATCTATGAGAACCATAGACTATGCATCACTTATATTTTTACAATAGTAGAGTGACATTTTAATTAATAATAAGTTAATTTTTTTCTTTTTTAATGCCAACCTACTGTCCTATTCATAACTGCAGGTTTCCTCCTTCAGTACTGATTTTTAGTTGCCTGAATATGATTTGAGCACATAAAGCAAGTCTGTTTTAGAAAGGATTAAAACAACATTCACAAACAACTCCGATTCTACAACCCATCTGTGAAGGTGATTTATACTACATGCAGAACAACTCATTCTGATTAATCACAAGATATTTACTAGCTTGGATCTAATCAAAGATCAAGGGATCACAAGCTTTACTACTGTCATACACAGCATGGATTTTTATGTAGCTGGGTTAACCCTATCACAGGCTCCTATATTTCCATAAACTGTGATCACTGAAAATCAAAAACAAAAGTTAAGTGTGCCATATCGGTATTTAACTCTTAAAAAAAATTAAAACTTCTTTTTTTGATGAATGCGCATGAATGAAATAAGACTTATGACTTGATCTCTTCCTACATTTAATACTAACTGAACACGCTCATTTTCCTAAAAATAATTTATATGGTAGCTTGGGGTAATAATTTTTTCTTTCACAAATGCTGTACTACAAACTGGAAAATAATTTTTTGTAGCCTAAAAATACGCATTGGCTACTATGATTTAGGGGAGGGGGGACAAAAGGGGGCTATTTCTTTTTTACTCTTCACTTAAAAAGCCAAACATATCATACAACCTCTAGCGGTCAATAAGAGCATTATTTGTTCAAGTGGCACAAAAGTGGCCACGGACAAAGAAAACTTTGCAATGGTTAATTCTATTTAAAATGGAAACAGGAAAAGAACTAATCTGAGATTAGACAAAAGGATCATCAGATCTGGAACTATGACATCTTACACCATACCCTCAATTATCCATTCAAAGCCTGTAAGGAATCTGGATGCTTTACCGATTTTTTTTCACCAGACTATTAAGTCCGAGCAATAGCCTGCTTTCACTTCCTGGGTTGGACACTACGCTGCATAAGTAACATTGTGACAAATATTTAGACAGGCTTTTTGTCATATTTTAATTTAATGCATCTAATTTCACCCTCCATGCTCTGTCATTCGGTCAAAAGCTGTATTCTTCACAAGGTTTCCGCGGGGAAAAAGGATGCAGCTCAGAAATCCAGGGGAAAATTAACTTAATGCTCCAAGTCTGTGGGATCACGTCAGAGAGATATTTTGCTATCATAAAGACGTGAGGGTCATCGTTTGCTTCAGACATGTTTAGCTCAGCAGCAATAAGCTTAACACTGTTAAACACCATGTCAAGGCTATGCGTATTTCAAGGGAAAATATAATGTTAGTTCAACTTATGACCCATAGTAGACTGATAACAGAAATGTGTCTTCATTTTTACCTTTACTTTTCTTAGGAAGATGGAGGTCACCTAAATGACTTATAGATGTCTGCCAACACATAGCAATGGGAATAGAGTGCAACATATATTTTATTAGCTCCCAAAATATAATGCTTCACTGCACAAACTTTTAAGCACCTGATTTGGCTTCCTAAACTGTTCTGATCTGTAACAAAGTTTTCAGGTATATATCTGAGAGTGTATATTGACTAGAAATGAATGGCTGGTTTTATAGCTATTTGGAAGAACCATAATACAAGCCTCTAGAATTTTTTACTGTTTATTTAATTATTTCTTTCAACTCCTAATTTATAATTCAGTTTTTGCAGCTTTTATAAAATATTACTAAAATCAAAGTTAATTTGGCCCAAATAAGCTGCTAATGTATAAGAAACAGAAATGGGTTTTTAAGCATTTCCTTCTTAGCATTGAGAGAGTAAAAACACATTTTAAAAAACCAAACCAAAAAAAATCAGATTTGAACTGTTTAAACTTCAGGTTATCAGCAAAACCAAGTTTGTATTCAAGATTTCAGAGCTACTTACTAGAATCATTGTGATATCTGTGTTACAGTACACAGGCAACTCAGCTTTAGCCTAGCTGTTATAATAGTTTAATCCAGTCAACATAATTTATAATTTATAGTACTCTTCAGCCTTTTCAACATTCCTATTACAGCTTTGTGGGTTTATCCTGCTTATGTCCGCAACTAACTTTATTCACTGAAGTTAACAAGACTAATCAGGCAAATCAGGTTTTTCAAATATGAAAGTGGGGCTTAAAAATAAAACATCAGAAACACATTTAATCTAATCTATACTTAGACAGACTAGTTAAGGAGGGAAGGAGTGAAAACTATGCTTTCAGGACTATCCACAACTATTAAATGGGGAGGGAATTTAAAACAGCATTATACAAAGGCATTTAGCGATCATGTACAGTTTGTAAACAGCACACAGATTGTAAAAACTACAATTTTTAAAATCTGAAAGCCAGTATAGCTCCTAATTAGCAGTTTACAAGACTGTTATTCTAGCAATTCAATGTAAGCAGCAAAGTTCCGGAATCTGTTAACTGTCGTTTAAGAGATTTTTTCCCCCTGTTGGTCACCCAAAAATCAAATATTGAATGAGCTGTGCTTATTTAACTACTTGGCAACATGTTATTTAAAAAAATGCAAAGCTCACAGATGTCACAGTCATGCTCACCAGCAGAGAAGCTATAAAACAGACAACAATGGACTTGAAAAGAAAATGAAGTGAAATATATCTAACATTCAATATAAAATACAAATTAATTTTTAAAACTGAAAGTGGCAAGTTCTCTAAATACTTTTTAAAAAAAAATACAGTTAATATAAGTGAATAATTTGGGAAAAACAATTTGGGTCACCATTCATTATATCCTGTGAATGTTAACATTCTTCTTTTTCAGTGAAAAAGAAAAAAGATCCCAAACTTACCAGGTATCATTATTATATATTGCCAATAGATATCTCCAGAATAAAAGCTATTTTTTTCACATAAAATATGTAAGATTCTTTTTCTCTTACACTGGTGTAACTCCATTGAAGTCTTTGGGGTAGACTAACTGTAAACTGAGAGACAAATTTTTGCCATTTCAGGAGTTATTTATTTTCTAAAAGATAGCAGATGCCTATCATTCATCTCCAATTTATGCAAAAACACACAGCAGATCTACTGGTATAGCCGATGAACAGGTTAATTTTTCTCTTTGCACATAATAAATCATAAGTGTGTTAATACCCATAGTTGCATTTCATGAACATAAACCTTCTGCTTAATAATATGTGTTTACAACCAGAATCAGACGTATAGTAATCTCTTGCCTGAGATGAACATTAATCCAGATCTGTCTAGAAAAATTATACAATTCATTACCATAAGTAATCTCTATTGTGCCCTGTGTTTAACCTTCATCTTTTTTTCCTGTCCTATAATCTTGCAAATCCACTAGTGTGTGCAATTGGAATCTGCTGTTAACACAACCTTCACTGCACAAAGAACAACTGAAAAAGCCCACATGAAAGTGTCACTCTGCGGGTACCAGTGTTTCAGCTGAATACTTCTGAGCAACTTTTACTGAAGAAAAAAGTATCTGAAAAAGGCCTAACAATATTGTTTGTCATGGAAAAGACTTTTCACTTCACAAAACATCATTGCCCAAAATTTAAAGCTACTGATTTCAAGCTCGATTTGATTTCTTTGTAGAGAAGTTAAATTCCTGCTCTGATACTTCTGATCAAAGTAAAAAGGAAACAATGCTGACTTTTAAAAAAAGGCAATGTATTGGTACAGAGGTAGAACAAAAACTATTATGAACACCTCAAAACAATTTTCAGTTATTGAAAGGCTCTACCATAATATTTAAACAAGAAGACACAACAGGCAGTGGGTTTCTGGCAGCTTATGAAGACTTTGAGACATGAAGAATGAGGGCACAGGCTTCATCCCCCAGACAGGTAATCCCCAGAAATGTGGTACCTGTAGGGTGCATCTATACTTACAAATTAAGTCGACTTAATTAAGGAGGCTTAAATTGACTTAATTTACACTGGGCTTTCCTTAATTCGACTTAAGCTGCTCCTTAACTCGAATTAAGGAAAAGTTAGTTTGAATTAATAACACCTTGTTTTAATTCGAACTAGCGCTTAAGTCGACTTTATTAAGTTGACTTAAGCCAGTGGAAATGCAGAGTAGTGCCTAGGTGGACCTTTTAAAGTCAACTTAAAACGTTAAGTCAATTTAATAAGGTCGAAAAGGGGCCACATCTACACTTGAAAAGTTAAGTCCACTTCTGTTAAGCCAAATTAATAAGGTCCACTTTAAGTCAACTTAAAGTCAACCTTATTAAGTCGACTTTATAGAGTCGACTTAACTTTTCAAGTGTAGACATAGCCTGTAGTGTCTTATTGCATTAGGAAGAAGAGAACACAGGACATTTATGACAGTGTGAGCTAGCAAGTCTATATATTTTAACTGACTTCTCATTTGATTTTGCAGTTACAGAACCCTACCATATTCATATCTGGATACCATAGATGTTAGGTACTCTCACATCTATGCTAGGTAAATAGATAGGTAAATAGATAGAGAGGATAATCTTATCTTCAAATTATTTGTTCAAACTTCTCAAAAGTGTCTATATCACCAAAAGATATTTTTCTGACTTCCAGTGATGGTTTTATTTCACAAACTAGCTAGGAAATTAGAGAAAGAATTGCAATACTCAAGCAGCTATCTGGTACATCGAGTTTGTCAACCTTGTTGTAGCTAGGGTTGATACTTAAGGTTTTAGAAAAAGTCAACTCCCTCCCCCCCCAGACGTATAATGCATGAGTGCAACTACACCATAACAAACACATGGCTCACAAAGGATACTTATTTACTATCTGAGGTGACTTGTACAAATAAAAGATGCATAAAGTTAAGCATTTGTTTTGATTCTTTTTATAACACTGACATAATATGCAAAACCACAAATGGTCTTAAGGCTCATATAATTATCCGTTCCTTTAAAATATCATACTAAAATATTTACCTCTAGCCCCAAATTTCCCAGGTTGAACACATACTGTATTAAAAACTATTTCCTGGGGAACTGAATGGATAAGAGGTTTAGGGTGGGAACATGCAGCTATCTCAGTTTCAGAATAACTGCATCTGTATTCCCCCTCTGTCGTCCCTTGAGGGCACCCAGTTAAAGGTCACTGGCTCCCAGTCTTCACTTCTTCTCAAAGGAGATCAGCATCTAACTCCCTTCTGACTGGGGGCTTTAGGGTTGCAAAACTTTGTGATCCATACTGTCATCTCCCCAGAAAGCCAGTCTGCCTAAAAGGCCAGTGTCTATGCTTTGCTTTCTCTCACAGGGTTATGACTACTTCATTGCCAGCAGCTACAAGTTACTGCCTAGCTCTTTCTAAGCAAGCATCTTTATTTTTAAGATAAAAGCATTACTGAAAAATCATATAAAACAATAAAAGAACCTAAAAAGCTTACCAGAGGTCACCCGCAACTCCAACCTAGGGTTCTGCTTGGTGTCAGTCCTTCAACCCCCTCAACTGGGTTTTCCCAAATTCAGAACAGCCTTCAGATCAGGAACTGGAAGGTAGGCCCTGAGTCAGTTTAAACTCAGGCTGTTTATCCAAAAGTCCTCTACTTGTCTATTGGTCTATGGAGAATCCAGTTTGAACCAGAATACACAATCCTCCCCTGGAGATAGTACCTCTCATGAGCTGTAATAACCTGTGTGATTTGCTTTAATCATCCCTTACAACTGTTGGAGAAGTTGTGCTAATATTCTTCTTGTGGAATGTATAAAATCTCTGGCCCACAATGATACATTCTCCTTTCAGACACTTAATTCAACATGGTCTTCCAAAGATATTGTAGGGAGTTGTCCTATCTATCACAACCACTTTTTACTTTGAATCACCAGCTCACATACATCCTAGGATGGTGATGACCACATATTATTTCTATCTGATGACTATTTGGCCTATGTGAACTGAAATGATTGCAGCAGTCCGTTTCTTAGTGGTCAGGTACGACACTAGTCAATTCCCGCACCTATGGAAGCCATCCTTCCAGAACAGGTTCAGGCAAAATTACAAGGCAGGTTGAAGAACATTGCACTGCTGCCTTTTCTGTACTTGAGTGCCTAGATGTGGAGATATCTAAAATACTAGCTATACAATAAGTACAATACCCATTTCTACCCAAGAGTTAATAGCAAGGCACAGGAATGAGAAGTGAACAGACCCCTATGGTACATTTAATAGAGGATGGTTTATATTTGTTCAAGAAATTTTTTTTTAGCAATAGTAGATTCCAGAGTTGGTTAGAAACATGTTTCTTTCTTTGGTGGAAAATGCTGACAAAATGAAAAAACAAACACAAACAAACAACAAAAACCCCTTTAATTAAAATTGTTCATGGAAAATGTTGGTCTTTTTGTCATAAACCAAAAATTTTCAATCTAAGCATTTCTGTTTTTTGACACAAAGACAAAATTTTCTATGGAAAGCACGCATTTCTGGGAAAAAAAATACTTTGCCTCAATTTAGTGTTGAGAGGCAGTTTTAATAGAAATTTCACTAAGAGCCCTAGTAGATAGTTTCAAAGGGGTAGCCGTGTTAGTCTAGGTCAGCAAAACAAACAAGGAGTCCTGTGGCACTTTTAAAGACTAACAAATTTATTTATCACATAAGCGGTGCTCAAACAAATGAATATCAAATCGCAGCTTCCAAGAGAAACTGCAGAATTGGAACTTATCTGTAAATTCGACTCTGTTACCTCAGGGTTAAACAAGGACTATGGATTTTTTTCTCATTAAAAGAGGTGATTTGACCTCACTTTCCTCCAGTATGCTGTTCCCCAGTGTTTGAATCCGAACACCTATTTTGATTTGCTGTTACAGCCTGACCTGATCCTGTGTCATACATTTCCCTGCATTTAATTTCCTCCCATTTTGTAAGTTCCCCATCCTCAAAGTGTCTGACAAAGTAGAATTTTCTCCCACGAGAGCTCATGTGATAAATAAATTTGTTAGTTTCTATAAGTGCCACAGGACTCCTTGTTTGTCTAGTAGATAGTATCTACCTAGAAATTATAGTAAAATTGGTACTCCTAATTGAGTCACTGCTAGCTAAGAAAGAATTTGGCATTTTACACACAGGGCCAGATCCTCTGCTGGAGTAATTTATTATAGCTGCATTGACTGAAACCGAGTTATACCTGTTGAGAATCTTTCCCATAGTGTTTGCAAGTCCGAGACGTAACAGTTGGTGGAGGAGTTAATTATAATAGCCCCCTTACTCTATTCCTCCACAGATTTATTTTCTTTCCTAATACCTCAACAGGTAATTCCAAAATACCAAAGAAACGTCAGGACCCAGCAATCCATCCATAAGCTCCCAAAACATAACCTCTCTCTAAGAACTCCTCAGGTGCTATATAACCAGCTGGGTAGAGAGAAAGAACATTATCTATATAATCCCTCACTTCACCCCTCTTTCTCCTTCTCATTGTCCATGAATGAGCAGCCTAAATTGTCCTTGAGTTGACTCTTTCAAACTGTGTATTTGGAATGTCTAGATGGGATGCTGGTTGGGTGGTAGATGGCCTTTCCAGCAAACGGGGTCATGGAAAAGTTGTTTTGGCAACTTTAAGTAAACAACAACCCTACGCTGCCAAAAACCTGTTGGCCATGGCTCACTGGCAGCTGAAGATTCCCTCAAGGATTCTGGAGAGTTTAGAAAAAGTTCCATAACAGCTGGCCAGGGCAGATTAGACAGCAGCAAAAGCTAAATTGACATGATATTGAATACTATATTAAAATTTAGCTTTTATGCTGTTGATGGATCCAACCACTCCAGAGAGTTGCATGTCTTCTGTGAAGTGGTTACCAGATAGAACTAGGATGTTTTACACAGGTTACTAGTTATTGCTTAAAATATGGCTCTACTTTCTCCACTCCCTCTGAACTCAATAATAGCAAGCTGAGGATGCTCAGACCTACCAGGACTAGGCTCTAAATTACTTCTTTTACTTATTTAATCTGATATCTCTTGTTTTGTCCTGGCCTCTCCCCTTCCTATTTAATCCTCATTTGTGTAAGGATGATGGGATTATCATATGATCTTCACCAATACTTCCTCCAACCACTATTCAGGAATGCATTACTATTATATATTTATTGAGTTTTACAGTTAAACTCCTCCAATACAACTTTCCTGTTCAGCTCTTCCATGATTTATGTCCACATCTTTGTATACCATATTAGTTAACTTCAAACATAAAAAATAGTGCATAATGGCTCATAAAAGGAAATTATAGTAAAATAGACGGGCCTACCAAATGACAAAGTGTGAATTAGAACTTCAACACTCAGCACAGGCAAATATTCAAATACACAAGAAGTATTCCTTAATGCAAGAAAGAGCAACAAAAGAATTCAGGTAATCTAGGAAGAAACTCTTAAAATATAAAGAATTTTACTACTGTGCAGGTAGAGAAAATTGTTTCATTGAAAGATATTGTATTCACTGTCTGGCATTGGCCAAATTGTCTTGAAGCACCCATTGTAATAATTTCAGATGTGGAAATAATTTGTTTATAAAAATCAAAGGTCATTTAGTGTAAAATTTTATCGATGATAAATCAAATTATTCAATAATTTCATTATAAAATGGAAATGGAAATTTAGCTATAAATATGAATGTTCCCATCATATACTTGAAAATTTATGTTATGTCACTTAGTGGCATAAACTAGTAACATATAGAGCAGAAGCAAAGGTCCAAGCCCTGGAAGAATTCAGTAGATTGTTTGTCATTATGCTGTTATACAGATGAAACAAATAAACAAAAGACCCAGCCAACCAACCAAAATCAAAGAAGCCAGCTCAAAAACTCCAACTGTGTTTAAAGTTACGGTATTTCATAAAAGCTCAGGAAAAACAAATCAGTTAACACTCGGAAACAGAGGGGTGGGGCAGGAAGTTTAAAAGGTAGTATCTGCAGTTACACTGTGAGAGAGCCAGAGAAGGAAGCAGAAGTTTCCTGCCAACTGCTGAGTCCTATGCTTGAGATGGAGCTCTACTGTGTCAAGGACCCAGAGGAACTTCCAGGACTACTGACTGACAGGTACCCAGAGTAGCTACTAGGACAGCCACTGGCCATGCACCCATGTACCTCAAGAGTCAATTTGGAGGTACATACAGGAAGAGTAATAGGAAGTAGCCAGGGATGGGCTTAGGCTTTTTGGGGCCCGGGGCAAAAGTCAAGGATGGGGCCCCCCACACCACATGGGGGAGACCCCATCTTTGACTTTTGTCTCTCCCTGGCCCTGCCGCGAGTCCCCTACAGCACCCTCCAGTCCTGCTGGGGCCTTCCTGGCCTGGACAGCCACTGCCCCTCCCCCCAGCCTCTCTGAGGCCCCTGCCGCCACCCCCAGTCCCACCCCTAGTCTTGCTGGGGCCTTTTTCCACTGGGGGCCCTGCCACCCCCCCTCGTGAGGATCCCCAGCCCCACTGTGGTCCTCCATCACCTCACCACCATAGGTGGTCTTAGTGGTGGAGACCTGCGGCAGCCAGGAATGTTGCGGGGCCCCTCCCTCTGTGCAGCCATGGGCTGCTGCCCGCACTGCCCACCCGCTAAGACTGCCTATGGAAGTAGCCCAGGGACACCAGACCTTAGTCTGGTTGTATTGCCGGAGTCTAGCTCAGTGTGTTTCAGTGGGATCCCCATAAACACAATGGCAGAGCCCTGGGCTGGGACCCAGTGGAGTAGGATTGGCCTGCATGTCCTATCCCCTGCTGCCAACCACACCCCTGCAGTGGCTGCCTACCAGTCTTAGGCCGAATGACCTGTGTTTGTCTGTTGTCTGCCCAGCCAGAAAGCTGGACTCTAAACTGCTTGCTCCTTGGCCCTGCCCTGAGGGCCAGAGTCCCTGAGCCTGCTAATTCTCCTGCTGAATATTGCACCCATAGCCACAACGTAGTGAGGGGGCATGGCCTCCTGCCACGAATGATGGAGAGGGATGGCCATGGACCACTATAAATTGGTTCCACCAGATTTTATTGATCAAGATTTATCTATACAGTCTCTTTCTGATTAAGAGGATATTTGTTTAAGAAGTCTTGAGTCTACTAGGAAATTGATTTTGCTCTGGTAATGTGGTTTGGCTGTCTAGGTATGCAAAATTAGCAGCTTCTTGCACCCAGAAACTCAGTTCACTGTATGAGGAATGAAATATATATATAAAACAAATACAAAGAATAGTCCATTGCCTTGTTGACCCAGACCCCTGTGGAGCAAATTACAGCTTCTTCTGGTTTCTTCTTAGTAGTCTGTTTTAACATTACTAGTGTCAAAGTGAACTACCACAGGCAACCTTGATTTCTATGAGGCAGGTCTTTAGTTGAAATCAGTCGAACTATGACAATTTACACCATCTGATGATCTGCCCATACATCTCTAACCTGACAATATCACAAATGAACAATATTTATTAATTATGAGACACTTTTTCAACCTTCTTATACTAAATAGGCTTTTACCTAAGCTATTTACAACGTCTTTTAAAGACAGACACAAATAACTCAAAGTGTGCAAAGTTTAAAATGGCCAAGAAAACCTCTTCCTCTAAAAGGCTAAACTTGCCATTACTTCTGTCAAGCCAGGAACTTAGCAGAGCTACTGAAATACTGACACTGTAACAGATGGGAATTAAACAACCAAAGTATTTTCTTGGGCTAAAACAGCTCTTTATGTTCTATAACAGGGAGGAAGTGGGGAAAGACAGCAACACAATTTGAAAGAATAAAGAAGCAAATGCTGTCAAGCACAAACCACACCTAATCAGGTTCATTTTAGCCTGTGCAATAAGGAATTAGAAAACAAAAAAACAAACCAACCAAATATGCTCAGTGAATCCTGGAAAATACCAAAAACAACACCCTTCCCCCTTCACAAGCAGCAAAATTCTCATACATACACAAAAGGTTTTAAAAAGTCCAGGCCAGACTTTCTGCCTGAGAGTTCATATTTTGATTTCCCAAATCCAATCTCTATCTTAACAGAATACTAAACCAACTGAAGACACTTCAGAAATGTATCTATCTAGGGCCTGTTTGTGAATGGTTCTTATGTAGGTTGTGTTTGTGGCTGCACCTTTCCATTACACAGCCCATACAAAGACTTATGTATGATTCAGGAACCTGTTCATACCAAATGGTAGAGGGCATAGTGGATGTATAGGATTTTACAGAGATCTCCTTGGTCAAATATATTCACAATAGACAGTTCACCAAAAGGAAGAATGTGAGTTTTTTATCAATAGCACGTAGCCCACTGGCAGTCATGGGAAATAGTGTAAGGGACATATAAAATATTGGGTTCTAAAACTTTTGAAGTAAAGTTTAGGAAGACAATGTAAGTGAGATAGTATCTTTTATTGAACCAACTTCTGTTAAGTATGAGAGTCAAAACAAATCCTAGGATTAACTCAGTCAGCACAGAGAACAACAAACATCCATGGAGACAGGCTAAGTTTACTGTCTGGACCAGGTGCGAGCCTGAAAATTTGCAAAGAAAAAGGATGCCCAAGATAAGTCTCTGAAGAAGGGATTTCCTGGGATAAGACAAAAAAGTCTGTAACTATATACAAAAAGAAGAGAGGGGGCAAGACTTTATTTTTCACCCAGGAAACAATTTGACAGTGTACCTTGTCCCATGAAAATGGGATCACACAGTTTCTGACCTGCATCCATTTCTCATAATTACATTTTGCCTACCTAAATATTTCTGTCACTTTAAGTGGGTAAAGCAATCTCTACTTACTGTCCCTAACATAGCATTTAATGCTGTTGAGTATCGGGTTTGGCTGAAAACTTAACATTTCAATACAAAATATGTCAACATTTTTCATTCACCTCTTCTGGGCACCATTAAGGTGGCTGCCATGTTCCACCATTCAAGTGGCTGAATGCCAGAGAAATATGAATAGATGTCTACATATAGACTTTGAAATTCACTAAAAAGATTCATAGATTCTAAGGTCAGAAGGGACCAATATGATCATCTAGTCTGACCTCCTGCACAAGGCAGGCCACAGAACCTCAGCCCCCTTCTTCCCTCCGCCCCCCTGTAAGAAACCTCTAACCTATGACTGAGTTATTTAAGTTCTCAAATCATGGTCTAAAGACTTTAAGGTACAGAGAATCCATCAGCAAGTGAGCCAAGCCCCATGCTACAGAGGAAGATGAAAAACCTCCAGAGCTTTTGCCAATCTGCCCTGGGGGAAAATTCCTTCCCAACCCCAAATTTGGAAATCACTTATACCCTGAGCACATGGGCAAAGCTCACCAACCAGACAGACACCCAAGAAAGAATTCTTTGTTATAACTCAGAACCCTCCCCATCCAACGTCTTACCTCAGGCCATTGGCATGTCCACCACCAGTTGACAAAGACTGGTCAATTGCCAAACTAGGCGGTCCCATCATACCCTCCCCTCCACAAATTTATCAAGGTTGGTTTTGAAGCCAGCTAGTGTTTTTGCCCCCACAGCTCCCCTTGGAAGGCTATTCCAGAACTTCACTCCGCTGATGGTTAGAAACCAGTGTCTAATTTCAAGTCTAAACTTCCTGATGTCTGGCTTATATCTTGTGTCCACATTGGGCTGAACTTTCCATCTGATATATTTATAGACAGCAATCATATCTCCCCTCAACCTTCTTTTGTTAAGTGTTGTCTGTGAAAATGTTATTATAAATCAAATATTAATGGTAAAAATATTATAACCCCAGATCATTTCCTCTTTTGAAATAATGGTACTGGCTTTAATGAAAAGGAAATGTCGCCTAGTGGACAAAGCACAAGCAAGAGACAGAATCCAGGACTCCTGGGTTCTATTTCCAGTCCTGCCCCGACTTCTTGTGCATTTAATTTCTCTTCCTCTCCATATAGTCATTTGTATAAATAATGTTATTTACCTAGCTCTTGGTAACTTGGTCAGGTTCTAAAGTACATTGATGTCTCAGATAAAGGTGCTATGTATTGCAAATGCCACTTATTTTATTCATGACAAAAGATGGATATCAATGCTAAACATGGATGGACAATTTTTCAAATTTAAGGATGAAATCCTGGCCCGACTGAACTAAATGATTTTTATGTTTTATTTGAATGGGGTAAAGGTGGCCAAGTTGCACCTTAATTTACAAAACCTGTTTTTTGTGCACACAATTACTGATTCAGCACATGTACAAATGTGTGGATGCATCCATGTTCTCATGTTGCTGGTACCATCTATGTGCTGATTTTTTTTTTTTAAAGAAAAAGTCTTTAACAGGTTTTTACACTTTCCACTTCATTAAAAATACTTCACATATAAGCTTGTCTTCATGTAAAATGTTGGAGGTCTCCAGTAATGACAACTGTTCTGTTCATATGTTACACTGTGTACCTTCAGTTTTATCATTTTTCAATTAAAAAAAGAACATTATATAATGAAAATCAGAATTTAAACATATTAGTAGCAATTTCTAACATTTCTATTCCAAGCATTTGCACAGTACTGATCCAATGTAGCCTTCTGTTAATGATACATCTGTCATTTTATTGACACCGCTAAACAGCTTTATTCTCTTTTCTAATTAAGAGACAAAGCTGGTTATGAATAAACATCACTATTGTTATGATAGAACAGAAAACTTCAGAATTTTAACTGAAAAACTTAAGATAACAAAATATATCATGGATAAATTAAAACAGGCTCTCCCTGTTCATAAAAAAGCACGTGTGCATATATAATGAGTTGAAGAAAGATATTACATGAAATATTAATTCCTAGAATTGAAAACATAAACAATGTAAGACTCATTCTAGTATGTCTGACAGAAATATATGAAGAGAATGTTAGATCATAAACAATCTCAAACAAGTAGATGGCATCCACTGAACAATCAATCCTCAGGGAAAAATTAAGCTGTTGAACACCACAAAATGCTTGCATGTAAGGATGAGAGTCCATCACTACATTATTTAATCAAAGATATCTGGTTAATGGGCTCTGCTATGCAGATGAACACACTCTGGATATGATTTGAGCACTGGCTGAGACATTAAGGGGGATTTAATGAACATGCCTCTCTTGTGAGCTTATCACCATCTCCTCAACACTGAGGTAAGGATTCATCAGCTCTCCCACAGTGAGTACCTGCAATAATAGATCATCGTAGCAGACTCCTACTTGTTCACTTCGATGCTCTACTCCAGTGGTTCTCAACCTTTTTTCCATCGCAACATACCTAACAGATGATGTTCCCCTGTGTGACACACTACAATCTGCCAGAGGCGGTGGTGCTTGGGCTGGGAGTGCTTGAGAGGCTGCGGTGCTCTGGAGGATGTAGCACTCCGGGACCTGGGTGGGGGCAGAGTCAAGCCAGTGCACACTGGTGACCTGGTGGTCTGGCTCGATGGGGCCAGGTTTATTTTTGTGGGGCAGGAGGTGCCTCTCCTAAGACAGGATCCCTGGTTTGCAGCCCCTAAGTCCCTTTACTCCTCTGGCCCTGGTTGCTGCCTGTGTTATGCATTAGGAGCCAGCTATTGAGGGCAGCAGTGAGCGGCGGGTGGCAGGAGCCCCAAGCCGGCTCCAAGCTGAGCTGCCAATTTTCTGTGACACACCTCTCGGCTCTTCATGACACACTTTTGTGTCCTGACACCGTGGTTGAGAACTGCTGCTCTAGTCCCTGTTCTAACTAAAAATGCCATGGTCAAAATGGTAGCAAGCCAACTTCAACAGCATCAGATTACCTTATGTTTTTAGACATTCAAAAGTCAAACTTTAAACTTTTCTATAGCAAAAAATGGTGTTGGTTTCAACAGTTTATAATTTATTAAAAGCTAACTGATAGAAGTTGGATGTCCTTGCTGACATTACTAGAACTTCAATACCATTGATCGTGAGTTCCAAAGCAGTAGCCATGTTAGTCTAGTTCAGCAAAACAAACAATGAGTCCTGTGGCACCTTTAAAGACTAACACATTTAGTTATCACATTTTTCATGGGAGAAAATCCTTTCAGAAAGACCCCTGAGGGTAGTTTTGAGTGGCTTATTTTCTAGGACTCTTCGAGGCCAGATATACAGCTACCGCGGATCAGCATAGTTCCATTGACTTCAACTGAGCTACAGTACATTGATTTGCACCAGCTGAGGATGAGCCCTCAGTTGCCACGTCCAGTGGAGTTCAGTTTTATTATTCCTGTGCTTTTTAATTGTTAATAGAGGTTGTAAAACATGGTGGACTACAGTGTCCACAATATTCGGTTTTCCATCATTGGTCTTTGCACACTTCTCCTTGTTCCCTGATTCCTACATAGCAACAATGGCAATAAGTATTTTCTTTCATCTTTGACTAAGGGATTGTGTCCTTTTCTCCCAGAGATGGGCCTTGCTATGATTGCCTGAAGGTCTGTTAGATCAGGCTAGATGTGCACTCTACTCAAGATTGCACAAGGAATCAGCTGGTCGACTGTAACTGTTCACGTTTTAGGTAAGTGGAAGAGTATATTATACCCGTGCTCTATCATATTGTATTTCATTTCCAAGGTGGAATTCCAGGTGCTGTTTGCTAGCTACAACCTCCTAAATGGTCTAGGTCCTTTTCATCTAAGATACCACTACTACTTCTATGCTACATCATAGAATACTGTATTTGACTGCCCCAAAAATGAAGCTAAGGGAGGTGGGGCGGAAATCAGCAGGGCCTTTGGAATTCACTGCTGATGGACAGATATTTGAACACAAGACACTCTAAGGAATTAATTTAAGATGCAATTTTTTTCCAGTCTCTTCTCTAACTGCATGTTTTAGAATTTCCTGGAATGTAGTCCCATAGGGTGGGTCTACACTTGCACCTAAGGTCAACTTAACAACGCTTAAGTCGACCTACAGAACGCTGCATCCAAACTGGGCGCTTATTAAGTCGACTTAAGCACTTCCTTAAGTTGACTTAATAACACAACCTCTGAAGATCGACTTAAGGCTTAAGTTGACCTTATTAAGTTGACTTAAAGTCTCTGTGGACAGATATGTCTACAGTACAGGCTCTGTTAAGTCAACTTAACAAGATCGACTTAAGTCAACTTTAAATGTAGATGCTCCATTAAGTCGACCTAACAAGGTTGACTTTAAGTTGACCTTGTTTAATTGACTTAACAGAGCCTATAGTGTAGATATAGCCTTAGAGCATTGCATGACATTCTTTCTTAAAGTTAGTTAGCCTGGTGATGGCTGGGAGGAGGGGAATGATGTGGCAGAATATGTTCCTTTTTTTGGAGAGTGTGTTGTTTGATCTTTAAACCCAGGGGCCTCACTGCCCCAAAAATAAGTTGGGGCCTGATCCCACTTTGGGGCCCAATCCAATTCCTGCCGCCGGCAGCCTGCAGCCTGTCTAACTTCAATTCAGGCATGTTGAAACATTTTGCTTTGCTTTGACAATACCAAATCTAATTTTTCAGAACTTTCTGTCCCTCAAAAAATTTGACATTTCAACTTTTGCTCCCCATCAGAATTTGCTACCGGATGGAAATTCCTATTTTAACCAGCTTTAGAACATAATGCTACTGCTACTAATGAGCTAGATCCTCAATTGGTGTTAATCACTACCACTGTATTGATGGATACAGAGCCAAGCCAATTGAGATGCGCTAAGGATTTGGACCTATAACAACATTGACCTAAAGCTGTTACACTACCAGGATAGACTAAATTGATCACAAAGGGCAAAGATTCACAGAGCTTCAAGGGAAAAGAAGACTACATGGTTTCACAATGATAATTATAGCAGTCAGATGATCAGAGAAATGGTAATTACATATAGAAGCTGAAGACCTCTCAAGGAAGCCTTAAAAATGCTGAGCTGCAAACAGAACCATCAAAATCCCAGCAAAATTGAGGATCATAAAATCCAGCCATTGCAGTGTCACAGAATACTGGACCTTTGTAAATTATTGCCTCTGAATTTGGGTCAGTTTGTGCCAGCATTAAAATCTGGCAAGCCAGCTTTGGGACGTTTACCTAAACATTGGGGCCTCCTTCAGTTACAGAGACACCACAGTAACTACTATGCCATTCCCCACCTCCTGATTTCTCTGGCTGGCTCAAAGACTGCGACTAGGGGGAAAAGAGGTATGGTCAAGTCTTTACTATGCTCCAGTAACTCCAGGCTGTTATAACAAACACATAGAGCAACCTTCAGGCTGTTTTAAGTTACATTGAGGGTCTGTCCTGGCACACAACTGATCGAGGACCATAAAGTCATCTTTGAATATCTCTCCTCAAAAGAGTTACATTTTCTTCTCACATGGAGTTGGGGAACTGAGATCATGGGTAGGTTACAAACTACATAATTCAGTCTCCTGACTGCTGCAATGGAGAAATTTCTCCTATATTTTCTTCTGGCCTCATCTTATTTGTTGTCTTATGGATAGCTCATGTGCCTTCTGCTGCTGTTTCCCCCAAATACCACCATAGAGAAACTGAGAGTATTCAGCCTTATGCATTTCAGTTTACTGCTGCTTGGGAAAGCTATGAGAAGTCAGAGGCACTGGAAATATGAACTGCAGAATCGGAAAGACGGCACTGCATTGGTTCATATTCAGACACTTGTCTTCCCACCCATTAGAATTAGAAACATTTTGTTTTTAAGTGGTAGCTTAACTTCTTAGCCCCCTTGCTCACCAGGCAAAGCTTCCTGCTCACCGTGGTGTAGTGCTAATGGAAGACTTTGTAACGGCCTAGCTAGTTAGATGGTATCTTAGCCCTGACCTCTAAACAACCCTTCCTGTGTATAACAATTCCCAAACACTGCCTAATTAATGTGAGGCTGGTACTGTCAGCCTTGGTTGCAGCTTCAAAATGTGTTGGGTTTTTTTTCTTATCAATGGGAACTGGAGTGTTCTTTTTTTTTATTGGTAGGAACCAAGGCCGTTAATGTAGTAAGTAGATGAGAAAGAAGTTAGTTGTGTATGTTAATGCTTTTTGCTAGTGTGTAGAAAGTATATATAAGCTAATGCTTAAACCCCTCCTCTTTGGAACTTCACCGATGGGACAGTTGCTGTGCTGATCACCTCGGATCATTGCTCTCTAAGCTTTTTGCCCGCAGTCGCCTTGCTCAGGGTTCCCGTCTGCAGAAGGGGCGTAAGCATTTATTTCTTTCCTACTCCCCCCTGCTTGTTTGTACCCAAATAAAAGTAATTTGCTTTCACTCTTTACATTGCCTCCTGGGTGCTGTGTCTGCTGAACCCAAAAAGAACATGAGGGCCTGAGCTATTAGTTGCAGCCAGAGTCCCACTACACACGGGTGAGCAGATATTGGAAGTCCTGCATTAAAAGTCTGGTTTGTTAGTGTGCAGAGACTAGCAAGTGCCACTTACTACTTACTTTTAACATTCAGGCACTTATTACATATTATTCTGTTTTCTCATCTTTTTTGGATTTATTATTTTATTTAATGCTCTATTTTATATTTTTCACACTTATCCTGTTTGTCCCTTTTCTTTTGCAATACATAATCTTTATGAAAAGCAATAGTCTTTTTAAAAAGAATCTCATTTTTTAAAATTTTATTCTGTGCTATTGCCATCTATATTTTACATTTCATTAAACAGCCAGAGTTTTAATTTTCTCTGACTGCTCCTTTGATTAAATGATTACTTGCCTTGACCCTTTCATTTTATTTTCCCTTTTGTAATTTGTTTTTACTCTGCTTAACCAATGTCTCTTTTCAAGTATCTCTTTTCAAGTATATTTCATTTCCATGTTACTTCCCTTTTGGCTTATCTCTGTTGCTCGGTGCTGACAGTATTTTCCCTCCTACCCCCTCTGAGTGATAGTGACAGCTCTGAGTGGTAGTTAGCGGATTTGGAAAGCAGGGTATGTCTGTAATGGTTTTATTTTGTTTTGTTTTTATTTAAATTGTAAAAACCAGACCTCTTGAATCTGGGAGCACCAGGGGGCATTGTTTCATTTAGAAAATGAAAATTGCCACAGTATCCATAACATCACTATGATCCTGATGCAATACCGATCAGATCTGAAGGAAAAGTCAAGATGGAACTATTATGTCAAATACATTGGCCTGTTCATCTAGATAGGTTAAAGGTCAAAAACCCCAAAGCCATTAGCTTTAAATTTTTCTGCTTACAAATGAACTATTATTGTGTAAGTCTGCTTGATGATTCAGAAGAACTGCATATACATAACTTCTACCCCTTAGATGCCAGCCAGAAGAGCCATAGAGTGCTCAACTAGAACATCACACAATAAAGGAGACCGAAAGTCATGACAATTCCTAAATTTAGATTCTAATTCAGTGCACATTTTCAGAGATATGGAGTGAAATATCTAGAAGGAAGTTGTCTCATCCTGCTCTGATAGAAAGGGGAAAATTTATCCACATATGCACACACAAACCCTTTGACACTCTGCACCCTCATATGCACCCATATGGTGTGATTGTGCATCATTCATGTTCATCCTTATAGTGTAACTGTGTATTGTTTAATGCAAAGTATGTCAAGATGTTTTTGGAATGCTCATGGCATACTGAACATTATTGTTATAGTAGGATGTTTGTTGCAGTGTCAGGTGTATGGTTATGAGGCTTTGCTCTGTAATCTTCCCAACTATGCGTCTCATGGCTTGAGGCAGATCTACGCAAAACTCTACAGAGCTGGAAGGCCATTCACACCTCACTAAGACTTGTATAGAACAATCCAGCTCAGCATTCCACAAACAAAAGACCAGCCCAGATGGCAATAAGTGAGGCCTTGTACACACTACGAATTTATTGCGCGATAACACCCTTTATTGCGCGATAAGAAGCAGAGCATACACACATAACTCACAGTTGTTGCGCGTTAAGAGCCCTCTTACAGCGCAATATGTAAACCACCAAAACGAGGGTGGTAGCGGCTAATGCAGAATAGCTATTGCGCGACAGTCCGTGTGTGTACGGTTACCGCGCAATGTGAAACCTCCGGAAATGGCCCACAATTCCAATCCCATCCCTTCTGCACTTCCTTCTGTACTCTGTGTCTGTGACGCCATCTTACCCGCCCTCCCCTCAGTCCCGTGAATTTTTTAATTCCTCGCTCTTCCCTTTGGCTTGCTGTTCAGTGCTGCTGCAGCTGTGTGCTCCGAGAACAATGGCGTGGCAAACGTGCTCCAGTCTGGACAACATCAGAGGTGCTAGATCTGATAGGCATCTGGGGAGAGTCAGCTGTGCAGTCACAATTACGTTGCAGCCGGAGGAATTTCGACATTTTTGGCCAAATATCTAAGGCGATGATTGAGAAGGGGTATGAGAGAGACACTCTTCAATGCCGGTCTAAGGTGAAGGAGTTGCGGATCACGTACCACAGAGCCAGAGAGGCAAACTGGCGCTCCGGCTCAGCGCCGGCTACATGCCGCTTTTACAAGGAGTTGGAAGCAATCCTGGTCGGCGATCCCACAACCACCCCGAAAGCTACCGTGGACACCTCGGCAACTGTGTCCGAAAATGCTACCAAAGCAGTCGTTGACAATGCAGTCGTCGACGAGGACGCGGAGGAGGAAGACGACGTGGACGGTGATAGCGGTGCACCCGACCTTGGGAGCCAGGAGCTGTTCTCCACACCACCTGACACAAGCTGCACAGATTCTTTCTCAACGCTTTCTTCAGAGGCTGCAGAGGGGAGCCCCACTAAGTTGCATAAGCAGTGGCCACTATTCTAGCAGTTAAAGCTTTGCGTGTAAAAGAGCAGGCACGAACTATGCGTTCTCTGTTTCATCTTTTTTTTGGTTTTATGTATCGGGGGGTTTGCCACGCATTACATGAGCAGTGCATCAATGCATGCAGCAATTTCCAGGAAATCATCTCATTTCAAGTCACTGAATGTGTCCTCAATATATTTCCAGAGTCTCCTAGTCAAATTCGATGGTAGAGCGACCGTTTGCCCTCCCCCATACAGGGAGACTCTCCCTCGCCAGCTTGAAAGCACGGCCGCGGGAACCATGGCCGCGCACAAGCCGGCAGCGTAAGGGCCCGGCTGAAAAGCAGTGACATGCAGGATATGCATTCTGGCTTGCAGAGGCACTCTAAGCAGCGAGATATCGGCTTCCATGGCAGCGCTCTATGTGAAATAATCGGCACAAGCACTGCAAATAGTTCAGGGAGCTGTGTGTCTACTCTCTGCAAGCCTTCCCTCACTTTCAAAATGCACTTTTCAGTCCCCGGGAATGCCCTGTCCCGTGGACACTGCGGAATGTGGCAGGAGAGCATCTTAACGTCTCCATAAGCAAAGTAAGAACAATAGCAGTATTCAAAATGTTTCAATTTTTCCCTAGAGACGACCTTCGTTGGGCGGTGGACTGCACCAGCTGACCGGCTGAGACAGATAAGGAGGAAGCCTCGCAGGAGCAAAGAGGATATCTTCCAGGAGCTGATGCAGTCTAATGAGGCCTCAGCCAGGGAGACTAGACAATGGCGTCGTCAGTGCAG